>BMAV01009292.1:0-64926 GCA_019973955.1 Trichonephila inaurata madagascariensis
TAGAACCGTACTTCCTCCTACATTACCTAACCCAGAATTATATGTTGGAAAAGTTATTGCGACATAGCCACCCCGTGATGACCATGTCGTGCCGGTTCCGCGTAAGCTTAGAGGTGTGGGATTATCAAATGATGAGACATAGTATTTTAATACAACTTTTATTAAGAATAACTTATATTACTTAATTTCTAATTTGACAATTATAATTAAAGTGAGAGTCAACGCCCAAATTAAACCACGTATTCAAGTCAGATCACTCAACTAGATCCTTTATCTCAATTATCATTAATAATCCTATGCATCTAATTACTTATATCTAATATTACCTTTTTCAGTTCTCCTTCCTTTACCTAGAGAATGGTATCTATAAACTTTATATACGTTGATTCCAACTTCTTTATCTTAGGCTTCTATTCTTTCCAAAACTATCGGACTGCTAACTCTTGATCTGTAAGATTTCACACTAAGCTTTGTCACGCTATCGATCAGAATAATTCCACACTACTATCTCTAAGCTTGCCGCGCTATATCATATCATCAAAGCTTCTATCCTTTTATAGTATATCTCATTTACATATTATGATCGTTTATCTTCTTGGTATTGGGTTGGAAAAGTTTTGCCATTAATCGTGGCCGTCAAAGAACATAGGAGTTATGTTAGCGGAAAGACGCGAGAGACGTCACAGTTATGGTTATGAACTCATGGATGGAGTGTCGCGGATTCGAGTCCTGGTGCTACTGAAGACCCACTGTGTAGAGGGGGTCGATGCACGTTAAATATGTCGACGCTCAATGTCCTCCCGTTGTTGAGGCGTGATAGTTAGAAGAGAGGTGTCGTCCTCGTCATTTGGTTGAGGTTCAAAATTACGAGGTCCGTCACTAATAGCCCTCGTGTTGCTTTGTAGTGTTATATTAATTTAACTATCCCTTAACACTAATTTTCCTTCCTTCCTCAGTGGCACGACAGCCCTGGGTGGGCCTTGGCCTTCTCGAGAAGCCTTTTCCAGGCCAGCCTTCTTCCTGCTATCGTTCTCCAATTCCTAGTTCTCGAAACTAGGAGATCTTTTTCTAGGCCATCAATCCATCTATGTGACCTGCCCCTTCTTAGTGTGCCAATTCGTCGAGCATTGAAGATTTCTTTAGTGGTGCTGTTTTCGTTCATTTTGATAACGTGACTTGCCCATTTTATTCATTGTATTTTGATGAAGTTAACAATGTCAGATTCATTACATGATCGATATAGATCTAAATTTAATCTTCTTCGCCATGTTCCATTTTCCTGAATTCCTCCAAAAAATGAATCTTAAAATCTTTCGTTCGTAGATACTTATCATGTTCTCATCTTTTCGAGGGACCAAGTTTCACATGCATAAGTTAATACTGATGTTAAAAGATTTTTATACAATAGAACAGCGTTTCTCAAACTGTGGGGCGTCCCCTCCCTTGGGGGGCGTTGCAACTCTACAAGGGGGGCGCAAGCATATTGAAAAGTCAAAAACAAAATATTTTTTTAAAAAAATTATTAATTTATAGAAAGTAAACAAACAAAATGCGTTCTGACATAATAATAATAATAAAAAACACACACACACATTTACTTAGATATATTACCCTTATAATTGTATCAGTGCTACACAATGTATTTTATAATTAATTTAACAACTCTAAGTTAAGAACATGTTTAATAAGTACCAGTGACTCAATGGATTCTCATATATAAAAATATAAAAAAATTATCATTATTTAATAATTTGTATGGTTTAAAATTTAAACTCTAAACCGTTTAAAAAAGTTAGCGATTCGCTTCCGCCAACTTTTTTCCACGTAGGCACGCATATGTGATGTAGGGTGGGGGAAGGGAATAAAAAGCAAATAGTCTGAAATAAGTAAATCCTCCGCAAACATTATCAAGGTATTTTAGATTCCAAAGCCATAATTTTATGGATACATTTCCAGAAAGACCGTATTTGGAAAGACTTTAAAAAGGGGGGGAAATTTACGTTTACCCGAGGAGACGTTTATATACGCCTGTAGTACTTAAAAAGGGTTTAAAATCGTATTGTAGTTTTAACAACAAAAATATAGTATTCTTTTTAGTTCAAACATTGTTATCGTTTAAGGGGGTATGTTATGATTGAATATTGGGTCGCAAATATTGAAAATTTGAGAAGAACTGCAATAGAAGCTTTGTTTTTCTTTTGTGATTAAATTTGATTTCTTATAGTTTCGTAAACACTTAATCTTACCGAAGTTTTGTTGATATCTATTTTTATCTGTGACGGTTAAATGACCGCATTTCAAAATCTTTCGTCGATTTAGAAAAAAATTTGGCCTTTTTTAATTTTTCAAGGTTTCTTTTTTTTTTTGAAATTTTTCATGTAAACTTTAATCTGAATAATATAAGTGTGTACTCAGTTTATATGTTTACTATTTGTATTCTTACTCCAAAAACATACACATTATTGAAGTTTATAAATTATTATTTTATTTCTCAAATTGAATTCATTATGTTGCAACTATTTATAGTATCCTGTACAGAGCCAGAGAACGAATTCTAGTGAATGTTTCTTGTATTTCTTTGCAGGTTAACACACTTTTAATTGATTGTTTGTTGATGTTCTCCATCAAAACAACAAGAGAGCTGCGAGTGATGAGCCTCTTAATTCTGAGCTTCAGTCAAGGGACAAGGACGAATCATGAACTAGCAACCCACTCTCCAAACTTTCACACCTAGCTAACGTGAGGACTTTCAGACTCGACATATTTTAAGTTAATCAGTCTCTTCGCGGAGGCATAGCACTCGAAACGGTGACTACAGTATTGAAGGTTAACAACGCGATGTGCCTTCTCTTTTTCCTCAGCAAAAATTAAAAAATTTCTATCCAGTATGAAGTTTCGTATCTGTATCACTCAAACTTACATGATTAATTATTAAGATTAAGGTATCCGACTACGTTCGGAATCATGATTTTAAAAAAGCACATAAATGGATAATTTTCATGATATTTAGTGTCGCTTAGATTAGGATACATGTATAAAATTGTTTTAAGGACATTTTGACAAAAAAAAATTATTTAAATACACTATTTCGGCAAAAAATTAACAGAATAACTTTCTTTCAAAATGTTCTCCTTTTGTGAAAAATGCTTCTATTATAATAATTTTGCCGTATATTTACCTCTGTACAGAGGCTCAACTATAATTTTTGAAAAATTCACATTATTTGCAGAGTTACCACCAATTGAATTAATTATCGGCGTTTTTTTTTCTTAAAATTTCACCCCTCTGTTGTCGTAAAACATGGATAAACCCACTTCTAAGCTATATATTTCAAAAATTCTAGTTGAGCCTCTGTACAGAGGTCTGAGTTATATATAGGCAAAATATTATTATAATAGAAGCATTTTTCATAAAAGGAGAATATTTTGAAAATGGGTCATTCTATGTTCATTTTCTGTCAAAATATTGTACTTAAATAATTTTTTATTGTAGTACTATTCTTAAAACAATTTTATATACATTTTCTAATCTGTGACACTAAATATCATAAATATTATCCATTTATATGCTTTTGCAAAATCACAGCTCCGAATGTAATCAGATACCTTAAGAACACATCAAAGAATAAGCCAATAAAATTTGGTTAAAAAAATATTATCTTTGTTTTAAGTATGACAAAAATTCACATTTGCTTTTAGATTAAATAAAAAGAGAGTTGATAGAAAAATAAGACAAATCGTTTCATACTAGTGTTCAAAAGGAGAGAATTTTTATTTTTGGTTGATAATCTCTAGAAAAACTAGACTGATTTCAATAAAATTAAATATGTATGGCAATATATATCATATAAGGATCGTCCAAATAAAAGAATTAATGCTGTAATAATTCCGCAATTTGAAAGAAAGATGACTGCACATGCCCTTTAGAGGACGCAGAGTGCTAGGAATGCATGTGATATCGCCAGATATCACATACATTCCAACTCCCCCGCCCCAAAGCTGAACTAGCTCCCGCATTTGAAAGATTGTAAATCGACAAGACCTGACAATTGGAGTAGTTGACATGACACAAAACAGTAAGAAATAGTCACAAACAGAAATAATCAACCATTTATTGATTACTAGGTTAATTCAAGGAATGAGGGAAATATTTATTTTGCTAAGTAATCAACATACACTTTGTCACGGTACCTTTACCTCATGTTGGTTGAAATGGAGATCTCGTTGATTGTCGGGGTTCTTTGGGGATTCCGAACGTGGCATGGATGGAGAAGCCATTAAGGTATCCGACTACGTTCGGAACTGTGATTTTAAAAAAGCGCATAAATGGATAATTTTCATGATATTTTAGTGTCACTTAGATTAGAATTCATGTATAAAATTGTTTTAAGGATATTTTGACACAAAAAATTATTTAAATACACTATTTCGGCAAAAAATTAACTTAGAATCACCTTTTTTCAAAATGTTCTCCTTTTGTGAAAAATGCTTCTACACTGGTAAAAGTAAAAACTTAAGCAACAATGTGTACCAGTATAGCCATGAAATTTGCAGGAAAAGAGGTCTGAGATCAGTAGAGGGAACACGGGGTAAGTCAGAAACGTCATGCGTATGCAAATATCAGGAACAAAAACGTCAGAAGCGATGTGAGCGTACGCAAAACGCGTGATGTCGGCGCGCGCTGCTCAACAGTAGAATGAAATGAAGGACGAGACGCAATTCACCATATTCTCTCAGCGCCAGTGAGCCAGTTTGTGAAATATGGCTAGAAGAAATCACCTGATGACTTCACACGTAAGAATGATCGGAAAGCCGGAGGAGGGGCGTACCATCACCAGTGTAGCTTCGCAGAGTCTGGAATCAACAAAGTGTCGTTTCAAGCGTCCTGAAAGCGTTCCAAACCATGGTACACAGCTGTTAGAAAGGTTGCGGGCCGCCCGAGGACGACAACTGCAGGGGATGACCGATATACTCATCCCCGCAGGCGAAAAGTTCGACAGCACTCAGCAACCGCCATTGCTCGTGAAACTCTGGGTGTACAGCAACAGGTCGACGCGTAGCGGTTTACTGTGGCCAGACGCTTTCACAAAGGGGCCTGTTCAATTCAAGCCGTCCCACGCTGCCTACCGTTGAAAGATGGCCTACCTTAGCCACCGTTTACAGTGGACATAGAGCACAAAATCCGGACAACTGGATCACGGAGTCGTGTTCTTTCTTTACGATGAGAGTCGGTTCAGTACCAGAAGCGATTCTCAACGCGTTTTTGATTTGGAGAGAGATCGGGACCCGGTTTTATCCTGAAAAACATCGGGCGAAAGACATCGTTACGGTGGTCCTGAGCCCGGCCTGATTGGCATTATGCTGACCATGGAACTGAGCCTCCCTTTTCGGACAGAGGTCTGTAACCGTATCTATTGTGAGGAGGTGTACTCTTCCTACCTGCATCTTTTCCGAGGTGCCATTGGCCCAGACTTCATCTTTATGATGACACAATGCACGGCCACATCGTACCCCTCTGCTGTTGAGAAGTTGCTGGAAAGTGAAGATATCACTTGGAATGGATTGGCCAGTGTGCTCCCCAGATTTAAATCCCATCGAACATGTGTGGATGCTTTGGGAGACGTATTGCCACACGCTCACATCATCCGGAGTACAACCAACAACTCAAATAACAGATGTTGATTGAGGAATGGGCACCCTACCTCAAGAAATGCTGCGCCCCAGCTGGTTCTGAGTATGCGGAGACGGTGCAAAGCAACCATTGTAGTAAGGGGAGGCATATACCATATTAAGGAACATCTGTTTGTTGTTCTTCCTGTTGGATAGACAATCATGAGTCACGATACTATGTGTTCAATAAAGCTTGTTTTTGCTTGATTCCATACCGTATGCGTTGTATTCCTTTTCAGCGCCGATGCTTTCGTCATCCTTTACGTACATAATACTCTCCTCACCAGAATTTCATGTCTCTCAGATGATTTTTCGTGAAGTTATGGTGCATTAAACCCACCTGTTGCTTAAGTTTTGCACACCAGTGTATTATAATAATATTTTGCCAGTATATAGCTCAGACCTCTGTACAGAGGCTCAACTATGATTTTTGAAAAATTCACATTAATTTCAGAGTTGCAACAATTGAAATAATTATCGGCGTTTTTTAAAAAAATTCTTCCCTTTGTTGTCGTAAAACATGGATAAATCCACTTCTAAGTTATATATTTCAAAAATTCTAGTTGAGCCTCTGTATAGAGGTCTGAGCTATATACAGGCGAAATATTATTATAATAGAAGCATTTTTTACGAAAGGAGAATATTTTGAAAATGTGTCATTCTATGTTAATTTTTTGTCAAAATATTGTAGTTAAATAATTTTTTATTGTAATACTATTCTTAGAACAATTTTATATAATTTTCTAATCTAAGTGACACTAAATATCATAAATATTATCCATTTATACACTTTTGCAAAATCACGGTTCCGAACGTAGTCGGATACCTTAAATCAGACAAGGAATAATTACAAATATATACAGGGTGTCCGAAAAAGATTGTACCTTTTTAAAAATTTAGTTTCTCCCAGGTACTATTGGAATGTTTTATTATACCTGAAGTTAGGTAATATATCAATTTTGTATCACCTTACAAAGATTTGTTATAGTGCCTCTTCAGATACGGTGGATATCTAAGCTATATTTCATTTCCGTCCATACTCGCACAAACATATTTCTTGTAACGGCAGAAAAATAATGCACCTTTTTTTTTTTTATTTTTTCTAGATCTCCAGTGTGTAAGGAGTGGTGAAGATGGGCCTAAAAGCTACTAGATACTTCAAGGAAGGATAGCCGAACTCTATCAACTGTTTCCTCCGAACGCGGTCGCCCGGTGCTTTTTCCTTTGCAAAGTCAACCTGTCTTCATTACTTGTGTATGCCAATGTTTAACTGAGTTTCTTTCCGGTGGATCGAATCTAAACTGTCGCCAAAAGTTGCGTTGAACTCTGATAATAGACATTGCTTTTGAGGATTTCACAGCACAAAATGCCTTCTGTGGTTTGTAAAAGTCAAAGCCGGATAAATTCGTGCAATACAGGAAAGGAAGCTATTTCAAAACTTTGTGTATATAGTAGCTTTCAGTCCAATTTTCACCACCCTACACAAAATCTTGAAAAAATAAAGTAAAACGGTACATACTTTTTCTGCCGCTACAAGAGACATGTTAGCGCGAGTATGGATAGAAAAGGAGTATCGCCAAGATATCTGCCGTATCACGAAGGGTACCCATATTGAATCTTTGTAAGGTACAACTTTCGTACAAAAAAAAAAGAAACCCTTGATATATTACTTAACTTCTGGTATAATAAAACATTCCAACAGTAACTCAGAGAAACAGGGTTGATAATAAAAAAAAAAATAAAACACACACATTTATACCGGGATATATTACACTTATAGATGTATTAGTGCTACACAATGTATTTTATAATTAATTTAACAATAGTAAGTTAAGAACAAGTTTAATAATTACCAGTGACCTCATGGGATTGTCATATATAAAATTATATACAAAAAAGTTACACTTATATCTTGATAATTTGTATGGTTTATAATAAAAATCCCTTAACTGCCAAATGAAAGTTACGTCATTAGCTTCCCAATGCCAATCATTTTCCACGTAGGCTCGCGTATAGGATATATTGGGCGGGGGAAGAATAAAGAAGGAAATAATCTGAAATAGGTAAATCCTTCTCAAACAAGGTCATTTTATTGCATTCCAAAACCTTCGGAAAAATTTTATGAATAACAGTGCACAGAAAAGATCGTATTTCAGAAAGACGTATATTTACATCATGAGAAATTAATGCTTTGGCTGAGCGAGACGTTTATAAAGGCCGTTGGTACTTTAGAGGTTACAGTCGTATCGTAGTTTTAGCATCAAAGTATAGTATTATTGAATTCAATGCATTGCTATTGTGTGGAGGGGGCGCGATGAAAATTATGATTGAATATTGGGTCGCGAATATTGAAATTTTAGAAGCACTGTACTAAAGTCATTCATACTAAAATCTGTTTATTAAGATCTTAGTTAAACACAATACAACAACAAGAATAATCTAGGGAGGAGGATCAAGAATGAGAAGACGCAACACGTATTACCAATCAATAGGGCAACTAACCACTGAATCTAACTTTATAGAATAAATACTATCTCAATAGTAAATGCCTTATACTTAAAGTTTAATTTATCAAGACTTCATTGCTATATGCTGCATAAATAGCTACTTTGGCCTTTATAACTTGTTCTGCCTAACTGCCATATATCACCAAGTTGGGCTTCCGGACCCACTTTGGGTTAACTGCACCGGCACTGTTAGGGCCAATTCCAATTAAAGATACTTTTTCATCATGTTTCTTTGTCACCTTGCGAATTACCTTCTTTAGTGACTCCACTTAAAGGACTACGCAAATGCTAAACTTCCCATATATATATGATTCCTAATTTCATATACACGTTCTTTCTTCTTGAATTGGTTGAAAAAATTCGCTACTCGCCCCTAAAGAAAATCCCAAGAGGACATAATTAAATCGCGATGAAAGCTCTGTCACAACCATCATCACTTCCCGGGGTCGTAATTTCGAACACCTACTTTGAGGGCAATCATTGTCTCTTTAATGTCCTTTTTTCTTAGTTTTTTGCTGTACGAAAGATAATAAGCACGTTTTCTCCTCTTATTCGTGTCCTGTTTTTTGTGTGTTTTGTGTTGTCACTACAACACCAGGAAAGCGTTTCCTACCATGTTTGTATTTAAGTGAAGGGAAATTCTTCTAAATTAATGTAAATCTAAATTTTTAATTTTATACTCAACATTTCTGTAAGATTCAGGTGTGTTTCAAGGACCCTGGTGTACACACGCGTCTTGCGGAGGGGAGTGGGGAAGTAATAATTCACTTTAATTTCCACCTTAAATAACTTTTTAATTTGTAATGGTCCTGATCCTTCAAGACTCCCGCGCAAATAATTGACGATATTTTACCCACCTTCCAGGATTTAATCATAAATTTATCTCTTAAAAATTAAAGTCTCTGCATATTTAAAGTAGTGTTGCATAATGATAACATCGTACGATGTCTTTCCACCAATCATTGCTGTTCGTCCACGGATGTATGGAATTTGCTACGTCACCAAATAAAAACTCTCGTTTCTGGGGAAAATTCGCCTGCTTCTTCTCTTCGTCATGTAGAACGCCACTTTTTATATTTGTAAATAGCTGTTGCAGTTTGTTGCTTAAATCTAAATATGTAAATGCAAAATGCAAAATGGAATTCTGTCTTCAAGAACACATGACTCCATAAATCAAGATTTCAAAACCATATCACCTCATCAAAATACCATCTTGCCCTACCACTCGCCGGGCGATGCGTGTACCAGGTAGTTATAATTAAAGTTGCACTGTTCAGAGGCCTGTAGAACTTGTTCTGCTAATCGGATTTTGATAAAACTTGGAATTCATACTATATGGACCATGAGGAAAAGATTTCTGCAATAATAATAATAATAAAAAAAATTAGTACAAATTTTGACCACCAGGGTCTTTTTTATCGATTATTCCTTACGCAAATCCGTACAACCTCTATATAAACTTGCACTCATAACCAGAAAATCATTCAACGGGCGTTTGCTCTCGTTAATCATGCCGGTACAAAAAAAAAAAAGACTGAGTTTTACTGGTAACACTGTTTTATTAGAACGGGGCAGTAACCGCTTAGCTGCTCTATGTGAATATCGTCGTTTAAAGGATCTGCGAAAAGCCCCATGTCAAGGATTGGTTTGAGGTAGATAATCATGAAGTTTAAAGAGACTAGAGATTTGGGGGGTGCTGCCCGGCAGAGGACGAAAACCGGTTGGGACTGAAAGTGTCGAAGAAGTCGCTACTGCTGTGGTTGAAAGAGCTTCCAGTTCCTTCAATTCTTCAGCAAGTGGTCGATCAGTGTCATGTGAGTTGGAGATTCCGTGGTCGACAGTACGAAAAATTCCACGATACATTTTAATTTGGTATCCTTATAAGATCCACTTGATGCAAACGTTGAAACCTCAAGATCACAAAAAATACACGTGATCCGGTTCAAAACTCTCCATTTCATTCGAAGTATCTTTTAAGGGAACCGGGATATGCTCGAAGGAGTTAAATGCCAAAATTAAGATTTTTTGTTTATGAGACATATATCTCTTTTAAAATTTCCAATAGAACTTAGATTTTTTATGTTATTAATAAAGATAACTTATTTATTCTGTAGAACTATAAAAATAACTTCTTAGTTCAATAGTTTTTTTTTCCTACTTAATTTAAGTAATACATAATGTTTGAGAAGTCATAATATATACTTATGTTTAGGTACCATTTTTTAAAAAAGTATCTTGTTTTTATGGAAAATATTTTTTACGCATCTATAAAACAATACACAAAATACAGTAAACCTATTTTTTTAGTAAAATTTTAGTATATTTTCTGTAAAAAAAATTATAAAACTTTGAAATTTGGAAAAGTTTTATTTTTCTGCTTTTTTTATGCATAAAACCATTTTTAAAAAATTAGGCACTATTTTAATAGAAAAAATTTAGGTTCACTATATGCATAGGCATCTGTATAGAAGTATAAAAAATCTGAATCATATAGTGCCAGGTTTTTAAAAATGCAACCTAAATGCAAAAAAATATGCTTTTGAGAAAAAGTGAAAAAACTAAAATAATAATAATAATAATAATATTTTCACTTATTGACTCACTTACTTTATATTACTTACTATTTATCACTTGATTAGTATTTGTTTGCCTATTTTTATATGCCTAATCATAATGTTTAATCATTTTCTAGAGATACAAAAGTAATTTTAAGCTCATGTGTTTTTTTCCTTTGTTTTAGTTAACATGAACATAATTTTCGAGATCTTGTAATTCTTTCGTGTAGGTACCATTTCTTACAAAAATATTTCTTGAATTTTTGAAAATTTTTTACACATATTGTGACGTCTCTCGCGTCCTTCTGCTAACATAACTCCTATGTTCTTTGACGGCCACGATTAATGGCAAAACCTTTCCAACCCAATAATACCAAGAAGACAAACGAATATAATATGTAAATGAGATATACTTAAAAGGATAGGTTTTGATGATAAGGGCGGCAAGTTTAGAGATAAATCTAAAAAAGGAATCATTCTGATCAAGAGTTAGATGTCCTAGAGTTTTGGAAGAAAGATTCGTTCATTATAAAGAAGTTGGAAACCTCTTATTATTCAGTTACATTATAGATATCATCAATCACTGAAGGAAGGAGATCTGCAAAAGGTAATATTTTGTATAGGAAGTTAGATGAATCGCCATTTATTATAATTAAGATAAATGATCTAGTTGGTGCGCGGGATCTGACTTTGAATACAAGGTTTAATTGCGTTAACTCACCTTTTAAAGAAAGCTGTCAATGAATTAAGTAATATGCTTACCTTAATAAAAGCTGTATTAAGAACCACATGTCTCATCATTTGATAATCCCACACCTCTACGCTTACGTGATATCCGAAAGACATAGTCATCATAGGATGGCTATGTCGCAATATATATAAAGAAACATATCAAACATAATGAACCAGTTTTTAATGAATTAATGTACAATTTCTTTCAAATAATCATAAACCTAAAATTTTGAAATCTTAATTTTCTTTTTGCACATATAAATCTATTTTTAAAAATTACACATTATACCAAAAATATACTTTGTTCAATTATATACACATGTAAACTGTTTAGGATGTATTTATTATTCATCCAAATGAAAAAACGTGTTTATATTGATCAAAACACAGGAGAAACTACGCATTTAAATTATGTCAAAAATGGGGCGTGGTCATTTGTTTACATTTTTATTTTTCATATTTTAGGGATGGTTTTATCAACAAAACATATGCTATTATACATTTTGTATCTCAGAAAATATGTTATTTTTAGAACTAAAATGGAAAAAATCGATTTTTTCAAAGTGGTGATGCCCGGGTTTGCACTTTTTCATTTAGTATTGATATGAGTGTTTTCTATTCTGATTAAAAATGCATTGAAATGTTTCCTTTCTTGGTTTATACCCATCGATTGATACCTTCAATATTTTATATTAATAATACTTAATTTTCATAGAAAAACATGTCTAAAATTATTGTCTGTATACTTTATTAGTTTACTTTCCTAGTTACTGTCATCGATCCAATATGTTTTTGCTGAATTATTTATTACAAATGGAAGTTTTACTATTAGTGATATATTCAATATGTAATTCTTTCAACTAATTTTAGTACTGCTCTAGCTTCGCTAAATCGGTTCAAAAATAGGTTTCAACGGACAACTCCTGAAGGTGTCCGTGGAAAAAGTAAATTAATTTGGAGGTGCATATGGTACGCTAGGGTAGTCCGCAAAACGTTTCGATTGTACGTAAAATATTTCTAACTTATTTCCATTTATCATGAAAATTAAAGTAAGTTAGTAAAGGTTTTACGAATTAAATAATTCAGGAGTAAAAAATTCAAAGTTGAACAAAATTTTTGATACATAAAGAGTACAAGCTAATGACAAGCATTACACGGTGGGAAGTCGAGCCATCGCGGGTGCGGCCGTCTATGCAAAGTTAAATAGGAACGGTGTCTCCGCTTAATGCAATAACTATTCTTAAATATCATTTGACTAAATGTTCAGATTTCTATGCTAGATCCAGACTCTACAGACCCCTTTTATACACATAAGTCAACAATATTTTTAATATTATTTAATATTAGAAGAGTATACGTATTTTTAACCGAAAGTTCGGGGACAAGGTGTAGAAAACCCACCCTAAATATTGTCAGCATCGAAGCACATCCATCTTCAAAGTAGTTCCCCTTGGGCGACGATACATCGCCCTGCCAGCGTTCTTTAAATTTCTAAAGCACAGTTGAAGCTATTTTTCGCAACCTCAAGTAAAGCCTCCCTACGATGTTACTTTCGCTTCATCTGATGACACAAAACGATATCCATATAAATGTTTTTTCATTGATAGAAACAGGCAAATGTCAACAAGGCTAAGTTTGATGAATAGGGAGTATATGGAAGCACCACTCTCTTTAGTGCGAGTTTTGGCGAGGTTTTACCTATTAAAATCTATGTATGAAATCTATGATGAATAGGGTATGTGGAAGCACTCTCTTTAGTGCGAGTTTTGGCGAGGAACTCTTACCTATTGAAATCTATGTATGAAATCTATGATGAATAGGGGGTATGTGGAAGCACTCTCTTTAGTGTGAGTTTTGGCGAGGAACTCTTTTACCTATTGAAATCTATGATGAATGGGGTATGTGGAAGACCTCTTTAGAGCGAGTTTTGGCGAGGAACTCTTTTTACCTATTGAAATCTATAAAGCGAAATCTTCATGGACAGAATAGGTGGGTATATGTGAAGACCCCTTTAGTGCGAGTTTTGGCGAGGAACTCTTTACCTATTGAAATCTGCGTATGAAATCTATGATGGCCAGGGGGTATGTGGAAGCACTCTCTTTAGAGCGAGTTTTGGCGAGGAACTCTTTTACCTATTGAAATCTATGTACTGGTGTGTTTTCATGCTGAAGATACCAGTAATTACTCTGTCAGAACTGAGGCCGTTTACAAAGAATGGATTCCCTTAAACGACGTTTTCGAGAAGTGTGTAGCCTCAGCGATTTGTTCCAGTATTTGGCGACGATCTTTTCGAACACACTCAGACACCAATGCAACATTTTCCACATTCCGGGAAGTCGAAGGTCCTACAACGCGATCATTGTCTTCAATGGTTTCTCGGCCCTCTTTAAAACGCCGATGCTATTCCTGAACTTGGGATCTCGCCATGTAGATTCACCATACACCTTATTTAACATTTCCAATGTGTCCCCATTGGTGTTTTATGAGTATCTAAGCTTTGATAGAATTTAATGTTCAGAGCGGTTCAAGAAAGACACCTTCCTTAGACTGCGGAAACGTTTCAACTAGCTTCGAAGATAAACAGCTGCAAGCGTGTGCTGTTTGGTCACATGACATAGACGAAACCAAGCTGGACAGAAAGGGAGGGTTGGGAATCGGCTTCAAGTGGTTTAACTTTAGAACTTGCTTTCGTCATCAGCAATAGTCGCAATCCCCGAATTTGGATCGTACTACGCACAAACATTTATAATTATTACTCTTTGAAATTTTTTTACTGAACATAGTATACTTCCCACAGATTCTGGTTGAAATTCAAAGATATTAATTTTGTAATTATAACAACATTTGCACATTGAAATGAACGTTTTATTTAATTTAAATTCTACTAAAAGAAGCGGCTTGAATTTAAAAATACAGTACCTAAATCATCTATATTTAATGTGCATTAAGTAAATTTTCTTTTAAAGTGCGTTTGAGCTCTAATGTCATAAAATAGAAGCGCAACTTTTAAACAGAATATCAAAGGTGAAGGTAAGTTGTAATAAAATATTAAAGGGAGCCTCTAATATACGGGTCTCAGTTAAGTGAGAAGTAAGCATAGAGGAAAAGAGAGAAAAAGTTTTCAAAGAATGTACTCCTATTGTCCACGTTTAACAAGAGTCTGTTTGTAGTACCTTGCTCTGAAAATTGCTCTTGTATTGAACCTTGCTCTCAAATATTTATCTCTTATTCAGACACATTCTCCCTTGAATAATTATTTTGAAAATGATGACGAAGTTTCTTGATTTAATATGTAGAATACGAATATTCTTGCTTTTGCATTCCTTTTATAGCATATTGAAGTTTGTAAACCACATCGCAAGATTTCTTATCTTTTAAAATTGTGACGATGCTTGTAATGTGGTGTTCTTATACACATTTGAACTTTTTTTCATTTCTTTGTTCATTCTTTTGAACATACCTTCTGTATTTTTTTTCACTACATATATTCTTCATAAAATTGAAATTTTTTTAAAGATTAGAAAAAAATGGCATGATTTGGTTTATCGATATCGCACTAAGAGGGCTATTGACAACGTAATGGGTAATTCAGAACAAGTCATGTGACGAAGATGGCACCCGAACTGGAACTCTTCCTTCAACTCACTTCTTCAAATTTTCATATTTGGACAACGTGAGGACTTTTCATCTCGACAGATTTTTGCATGAGTCCTTTTACACAGTGAGTCCTAAAAGGTATCAGGACTCAAACCTACGACTCAACAGAAAGCACACTAGAGATAAAATAAAGCTTAATGCTGTAAGCAAATGCTTACTAGCTTTCTGCTTAGACCATCTTTCATAATATTTCAGAATTAGATAAGAAGTTACCTTCTTATTTTTGTGATAACCCTTCAAATCTCAAATGATGTTCCTAAACAAAAAATGTATCTAACTGAAAAATAAAACATTAACATTTATGTTTCCAGAATTCATAATTATTTATGAAAAAACATAATTAAACATTCTGTAATATTAAATAAATAATATAAATATTTGATACGGGCCAGAAATTACGCAAAATTCTACTCCGTTTCTAACTTAACAACTGTAATTTCAATATTCAATCTCTAGAAATATGATTTAAAACCATGATAAAATTTACATATTCCCCCAAATCACCCAAGAATTTTATATGTTTTACTTTTTAATTTTATAATAACTATACAAACCTCTGATGCAAATCATAGACGAAAAATTGTTATCCAAAATTATATTTATAAGAACACCTGACAACATGAAACCCTGGTTTTTATAAAATTAATAATTATTTATAAAATGTATAGTTAATTATACCTAACATAAATAATATTTTTAATGGTAGCTATTGCACAAAAACTATAACAAGCTTCAACTTCAAAAGCCTCCAAATTCTATGAAACATGATTTATCACCACTATAGACTTTGTAATTACATTTTATGCTGACAGTTCATTGGTGTTAAATTGAATATTTTATAAATATAATACGATTATATAGACTTTGAATTTGCTCCTGAAAATCAATTGTAAGAAATACTTCAGAATTTACATTGAAAATGAACAAAGTGTTCAAGTAGCCAAAATATATATTAAATGCTCTATCGCTACGTCGTCGTAAAATCTTCATGTGTTCATCAATTCATCGTATAAATACCTATTACTGTGTATATAAATTAAATTAAAGATTCTTTTGTTAGACTTGACATTTTGAAATAATATTCTACATCAAACTTTGATAGTTCCATACTAAAATCCTTGTGGAATTAATTAGAAATTTCCTTTCTAAGAAAGCATTTGTCAGGGACATATATTCTCATCGTAACATCTGAGGCCTTTCAACTACCATCGTCGAATATAATTAGCTCGTGGTACACTCATTATTAATAGAAAATATCATTATTTTCAGAGCTTTCAAGATTTTGAGTTCAGTTTTAGGAATTCTTCGAAATTCAGTATGAATAATCATGTTGTTCACCTGAAATTTTAATTAAGCAACCACAGCAATTTTTAGTGTAGTTTTATGTGATTCTGTTCTTTATTAGTCGTATATCACGATCGTAAATAATCATGTGCAACAGTTGATTATTTTTGTTAATTGAAATTAAATTCTAACGTCCCCTTTCATCAGAAAATTTATGCGTAATAATACAAGAAAAATAATGATAAACACATAAATTAAAATTGAATATCAATTAAACCTGAAATTTGCTATATGTATTCAAATAGTATTCTAAATAGACAAATATAACGAATTTGAAAATAAAATATTTAAATGAAAATAGTAGCATAGAAAAATAATTAAAACGAGTGATAATAAATTCAGAAAACATGCCCAAACTTTCAAAAAATAAAAAATAAAAAAAATGGAACCAAGTAGCAACAAATGTAGTACATTTTGAACTGAAATTGAATGACACCGTTAACTCGATATTAACTGTTAACTACCCCGCGACCTGTGTCGGGGGGAGGAACGAAGAACTACTTAAGTCATTCATACTAAAATCTTTTTTATTAAGATCTTAGTTAAACACAATACAACAACAAGAATAATCTAAGGAAGAGGATCAAGAATGAGAAGACGTAACACGTATTACCAATCAATAGCGCAACTAACCACTGAATCTAACTTTATAGATTAAATACTATCTCAATAATAAATGTCTTATACTTAAAGTTTAATTTATCAAGCTTACTGCTATATTCTAGATAAACAGCTACGGTCCTTATAACTTCTGTTCTGGCTTTAATCCGGCTATACTCCGTTGGGCTCGGACCCACTTTTGGTTAATCTGCATCGGCACTGTTAGGCTAATTCCCAGACTAAAGATTCTTCTTCTAGAATATATTTCATATCGCCTTGCGACTACCTTTCTACTTAGCGACTCTACTTAGCAACTACGCGAATGCTAAAATTCCCATATATATATGATTTCTAATTTACATATACACGTTCTTCTTGAATTGGTTGGAAAGAATTGCCATTCTGGCACCAAAGAAATCCCAAGAGGACATTTAATTGAAATCGCGATGAAAGCCCCGTCACAACCATCATCACTTCCTGGGGTCGTAATTTCGAACACGTACTTTGAGGACAATCATTGTCTCTTTAATGTCCTTTTTTCTTAGTTTTTTGCTGTACTAAAGATAATAAGCACGTTTTCTCCTCTTATTCGTGTCCTGTTTTTTGTGTGTTTTGTGTCGTCACTACAGCACCAGGAAAGCATTTCCTATCATGTTTGTATTTAAGTGAAGGAATATTTTTCTAAATTAATGTATAAATCTAAATTATTAATTTTATACTCAACTTCTCTGTAAGATACGGATGTGTTTCAAGGACCCTGGCGGACACACGCGTCTTGCGGAGGAGGGGGGAGGAGGAGGGAAGTAATAATTCACTTTAATTTCACCTTAAATAACTTTTTAATTTGTAATGGTCCTGATCCTTCAGGACTCTCGCGCAAATAATTGACGATATTTTACCCACCTTCCAGGATTTAATCATAAATTTATTTCTTAAAAATTAAAAGCTCAGCGTATTTAAAGTAAGGTCACATACAACATCATCGTACGATGTCTTTCCACCAATCACAAGGTTCTTCCACGGATGTCATATGAATTTTGGAGCTTTCGATTGCCACTTCAAATTAAAGCTCTCGTTTCCAGGGAAAATTCGCCTGCTTCTTGTTCTCGTCATGTAGAACGTTGCTTTTTGTATTTGTAAATAGCTGTTGCTTTGTGTGTGTTTGTTGCTTACAATTTAAATATGTAAATGCAAAATAAAAATGGAATTCCTGTCTTCAAGAACATGACTCATTAACTCAAGATTTCAAAACCATATCACCTCATCAAAATAAATTAATCTCGCCTTACCACCTCGCCGGGCGATGCGTGTACCAGGTAGTTATAATTAAAGTTACTCTGTTCAGAGGCCTGTACAATTTGTTCTGCTTATCGGATTTTGATGAAACTTGGAATATATGCTATATAGACCACGGGGAAAAGAATTCTGCAATAAAAAAAATTAGTACAAATTTTGACCACCAGGGGGCTTTTATCGATTATTCTTTACGCAGATCCGTACAACCTCTATATAAACTTGCACTCATAGCCAGAAAATCATTCAGCGGGCGTTTGTTCTCGTTAATCCTGCCGGTATAAAAAAAAAGATCGAGTTTTACTGGTAACACTGTTTTATTAGAACGGGGCAGTAATCACTTAGCTGCTCTATGTGAATATCGTCATTTAAAGGATCTGAGAAAAGCATCATGTCAAGGATTGGTTTAAGGAAGATAATCATTTCTATTTTGAATCAATCAAATTTGAATACAGAGATTTGGGGGTGCTGCCCGGAAGAGGACGAAAACCGGTTGGGACTGAAAGTGTCGAAGAAGTCGCTACTGCTGTGGTTAAAGAGCTTCCAGTTCCACCTATTCTTCAGCAAGTGGTCGATCAGTGTCACGCGAGTTGGAAATTCCGTGGTCGACAGTACGAAAAATTCCGCGATACATTTTAATTTGGTATCCTTATAAGATCCACTTGATGCAAAAGTTGAACCGCAAGATCGCAAAATACACGTGATCCAATATGTCGGTTCAAAACTCTCCATTTCATTCGAATTATCTTTTAAATGCCCAAATTAAGATCCTTTGTGTTTATGAGACATATATCTTTTAAAATTTCCAATAGAACTTAGATTTTTTATGTTATTAATAAAGAGGATTTACTTATTCTGTAAAACTATAAAAATAACTTTTTAGTTTAAAAGTTTTTTTTCCTACTTAATTTAAGTAATACATAATTTTTGAGAAGTCATAATATATACTTATGCTTAGGTATTATTTTTTTTACACATATATAAAGCAATACACAAAATACAGTGGACCTATTTTTTTAGTAAAATTTTTTAGTATATTTTCTGAAAAAAAAATTATAAAACTTTGAAATTTGGAAAAGTTTTATTTTTCTGCTTTTTTTTATGCATAAAACCATTTTTAAAAAATTAGGCACTATTTTAATAGAAAAAAAATTTGGTTTACTATATGCACACATAGGCATCTTGTATAGAAGTATAAAAAATCTGCAATCATATAGTGCAATAGTTTTTTTAAAAAATGTACCTAAATGCAAAAAAATATGCTTTTGAGAAAAAGCGAAAAATTAAATAAAAAAAAAACAATGTTTTCACATATTGACTCACTCACTTTATTACTTACTATTTATCACTTGATTAGTATTTGCTTGCCTATTTTTATATGCCTAATCATAATGCTTAATCATTTTTTAGAGTTACAAAAGTAGTTTTGAATTCATGTGTTTTTTTCCTTTTGTTTTAATAAACATGAACACATAATTTTCGAGATCTTGTAATTCTTTCGTGTAGGTACCATTTCTTACAGAAATATTTCTTGAATATACAAAAAATTTTACACAAATATATAAAGCAACATATCAAACATAATGAACCAGTTTTTTAATGAATTAATTGCATAATTTCTTTCAAATAATCATAAAACCTTAAAATTTTGAAAATCTTAATTTTCTTTTTGCACATATAAATCTATTTTTTTTAAAAAATTACACATTATGTACCAAAATATACTTTGTTCACTATATACACATGTAAACTGTTTAGATGTATTTATTATTCATTCAAATGAAAAAAAAAATCAAAAGTTTATATTGATCAAACACAGGAGAAACTACGCATTTAAATTATGTCAAAATGGGGCGTGGTCATTTGTTTACATTTTTATTTTTCATATTTTAGGGATATTTTATCAACAAACATATAAGTATTATACATTTTTAGATTCAGAAAAATATGCGCTATTTTTTAGAACTAAAATGGAAAAATCGATTTTTTCAAAGTATATGATGTCTTGGTTTGCACTTTTTCTTTTATTGATATGAGTGTTTTCTGATTAAAATGCATTAAAATGTTTCCTTTCTCTTTGGTTTATACTCCATCGATTAGATTTTCTTAATATTTTATAGTCATTAATACTTAATTTTCGTAGAAAATATGTTTAAAATTATTGTTCAATGTATACTTTATTAGTTTACTACCTCGAAACATTGTCATCCAATCAATATGTTTTCTGCTGTGAATTATTTATTAAGCAAAATGAAGTTTTTACTATTAGTGCGATATATTTTTATTCAATATGTAATTTTCAACTAATTTTAGTACTTGTTTCGCTTAAGCAATCGGTTCAAAAATAGGTTTCAACGGACAACTCCTGAAGATGTCCGTGGAAAACTAAAATTAATTTGGAGGTGCATAGACAACGTTAGGTAGTCCGCAAAACGTTTCGATTATAATACGTAAAATATTTCTAACTTATTTCCATTATCATGAAAATTAAAGTAAGTTAGTAAAGGTTTTTACGAATTAAGTAATTCAGAGTAAAAATTAAAAGTTTTAGAATAAAATTTTTTAGATAAATACATAAAGAGTACAAGCAATGACAAGCGTTACACGGTTTAAGTCGAGTCGATCGCGGGTGCGGCCGTCTATGCAAAGTTAAATAGGAACGGTGTCTCTCCGCTTAATGCAATAACTATGTTCCTAAATATCATTTGACTAAATGTTCAGATTTAAGGATCCAGACCTCACAGACCCCTTTTCTGCATAAGTCAATCAATATTTTTTAATATTATTTAATATTAGAAGAGTATACATATTTTTATCCGAAAGTTCGGGGACAAGGTGTAGAAAACCTTACCCTAAATAGTTGTCAGCATCGAAGCACATCCACCTTCAAAGTAGTTCTCTTGGGCGACGATACACGTCTGCCAGCGTTCTTTAAACTTCTGGAAGTACAGCTGGAAGCTATTTTTCGCAACATCAAGTAAAGCCTCCCTACGATGTTACTTTCGCTTCATCTGATGACACAAAACGATATCCATATAAATGTTTTTTCATTGATAGAAACAGGCAAATGTCAACAAGGCTAAGTTTGATGAATAGGGGGTATATATGGAAGCACTCTCTTTAGTGCGAATTTTGGCGAGGAACTCGTTTACCTATTGAAATCTATGTACTGGTGTGTTGTCATGCTGAAGATATCAGTAGTTACTCTGTCAGAACTAAAGCCGTTTATGAAGAATGGATTCCCTCAACCGACGTTTTCGAGAAGTGTGTAGCCTCAGCAATTTGTTCCAGTATTTGGCGACGATCTTTTCGAACACACTCAGACACCAATGCAACATTTTCCACATTCCGTGAAGTCGAAGGTCGTACAACGCGTTCATTGTATTCGATGGTTTCTCGACCCTCTCTCAAACGCCGATGCTATTCGTAAACTTGGGATCTCACCATGTAGATTCACCATACACCATATTTAACATTTCTAAAGTCTCCATTGGTGTTTTGTGAGTATTTAAGCTTTGATAGAATTTAATGTTCAAAGCTGTTCAAGACATCTTTCTTAGATTGCGGAACAAAGCTAACTAGCTTCGGAAGATAACAGCTGCGCGTGCTGTTTGGTCACATGACATAGACGAAACCAAGCTGGACAGAAAGGGGAGGGTTGGGAGAATCTATTTCAAGTGGTTTAACTTTAGGAACTTGCTTTTGTCATCAGCAATAGTCGCAATCCCCGAATTTTTGGATCGTACTACGCATAAACATTTATAATTATTACTCTTGAAATTTTTTTACTGAACATAGTATACTTCCCACAGATTCTGGTTGAAATTCAAAGATATTAATTTTGTAATTATAACAACATTTTGCACATTGAAATGAACGTTTTATTTAATTTTAAATTCTACTAAAAGAAGCATTTGAATTTAAAAAATACAGTACCTTAAATCATCTATATTTAATGTGCATTAAGTAAATTTTCTTTTTAAAAGTACGTTTGAGCTCTAATGTCATAAAATAGAAGCGCAACTTTTAAACAGAATATCAAAGGTGAAGGTAAGTTGTGAATAAAATATTAAAGGGAGCCTCTAATATACGCGGGTCTCAGTTAAGTGAGAAGTACTATTAGAGGAAAAGAGAGAAAAGTTTTCAAAGAATTTACTCCCTATTGTCCACGTTTAACAAGAGTCTGTTTGTAGTACTTTGCTCTGAAAATTGCTCTTGTATTGAACTTTTCCCTCAAATATTTATCTCTTATTCAGACACATTCTCCCTTGAATAGTTATTTTCAAAATGATGATGAAATTTCTTGATTTAATGTTTAGAATACGAATAGTCTTGCTTTTGCATTCCTTTTATAGCATATTGAAGTTTGTAAACCACATCGCAAGACTTCTTATCTTTTAAAATTGTGAGAATGCTTGTAATGTGGTGTTCTTATACACATTTGAACTTCTTTTTTTCATTCTTCTGAACATTTCTTCTGTATTTTTTTCACAACATATATTCTTCATAAAATTGAAAATTTTTTAAAGATTAGAAAAATGGCATGATTTGGTTTATCGATATCGCACTAAGACGATACAAGAGGGCTATTGACAACGTAATGGGTAATTCAGAACAAGTTATGTGACGAAGATGGCACCCGAACTAGAACTCTTCCTTTAACCCACTTCTTCAAATTTTCATATTTGGACAACGTGAGAACTTTTCATTTCGGCAGATTTAACTTGCATGAGTCCTTTTACGCAGTGAGTCTTAAAAGGTATCAGGACTCAAACCTACGACTCAACAGAAAGCACACTAGAGATAAAATAAAGCTTAAATGCTATAAGCAAATGCTTACTAGCTTTCTGCTTAGACCATCTTTCATAATATTTCAGAATTAGATAAGAAGTTACGTTCTTATTTTTGTGATAATCCTTCAAATATCAAATGATGTTCCTAAGCAAAAAAATGTAATTCAATCGAAAAATAAAAACATTAACATTTATGTTTTCAGAATTAATAATTATTTATAAAAAGACATAATTAAACATCCTTTAATATTAAATAAATAATATAAATATTTGATACGGGCCAGAAATTACGCAAAATTCTATTCAGTTTCTATCTTAACAACTGTAATTTCAATATTCAATCTAGAAATATGATTTAAAACCATGATAAAATTTACATATTCCCCCAAATCACCCAAGAATTTTATATGTTTTACTTTTTAATTTTATAATAACTATACAAACCTCTGATGCAAATCATAGACGAAAAATTGTTATCCAAAATTATATTTATAAGAACACCTGACAACATGAAACTTTTGTTTTTATAAAATTAATAATTATTTATAAAATGTATAGTTAATTATACCTTAACAATAAATATTTTTAATGGTAGCTATTGCACAAAAACTATAACGTTCTAACTTCAAAAGCCTACCCCTATGAAACATGATTTATCACCACTATAGACTTTGTAATTCACATTTTACAATGCATAAGTTCATTGCGTTAAATTCGAAGCATTTTATAATATATAATACGATTATATAGACTTTGGAATTTGTCTCGAAAATCAATTGTAAGAAATACTTCAGAATTTACATTGAAAATGAACAAAGTGTTCAAGTAGCCAAAATATATATTAAATGCTCTATCGCTACGTCGTCGTAAAATCTTCATGTGTTCACTTCACCATCGTATAAATTTCATCGACATTTGTGGCATATAAATTAAATTAAAGATTCTTTGTTAGACTTGACATTTTGAAATAATATCTCTACATCAAACTTTGATAGTTCCATGTAATTAAAATCCTTGTGGAATTAATTAGAAATTTCCTTTCTAAGAAAGCATTTGTCAGGGACATATATTCTCATCGTAACATCTGAGGCCTTTCAAGCTCATCGTCGAATATAATTAGCATGGTACAATCATTATTACTAGAAAATATCATTATTTTTAGAACTTTCAAGACTTTGAGTTCTCTTTTAGGAATTCTTCGAAATTCAGCATGAGTAATCAAATTGTGTACCTGAAATTTTAATTAAGCAACCCCAGCAATTTTTAATGTAGTTTTATGTGATTCCATGTTCTTTATTAGTCGTATATCACGATCGTAAATAATCATGTGCAACAGTTGATTATTTTTGTTAATTGAAATGAAATTCTAACGTCCCCTTTCATCAGAAAATTTATGCGTAATAATACAAGAAAAATAATGATAAACACATAAATTAAAATTGAATATCAATTAAACCTGAAATTTGCTATATGTATTCAAATAGTATTCTAATAGACAAATATAACGAATTTGAAAATAAAATATTTAAATGAAAATAGTAGCGCATAGAAAATAATTAAAACGAGTGATAATAAATTCAGAAAACATGCCCAAACTTTCAAAAATAAAAAATAAAAAAATGGAACCAAGTAGCAAATGCAGTACATTTTTGAACTGGAAATTGAAATGACACCGTTAACTGATATTAACTGTTAACTTTTAGCTATGGCTTCATCAGTTAAAAATATTTGAAGCTAAAGTAATTTAAAAAAAAAATATTTTAGTATTGAAAGAAAAAATTTAAAAAATATGATATAGTCCATTGCTTTATTATTTTTTTAATACATGTTTATGGAAAGATAGCAGGATAATTATGTTCTAACAATTTTATAAAATTTTGTACCTATTGAGTATTTATGTATGTTTAGTAACTAAGTCACTGGTATTTTCGGTGAGTAATTAAGCAAACCCTTTCTGTAAATTGAAATGTGGATATTGCTTGTCCAAAAAGGTACATAAAATAAATATGCTTTTAAGCATATATATGTAGAAATACCCTGCTGCTCTTTTGTGGCTGTATAATTCGTAAATATAGCTGAATATTGACTTTTATGGCACAATATAATAATTTTAAAGCTTTATACATATTTATATGTAGGGATTCCTTTTTGGGAATAAATGTGAAATTTGTTTAATCCTGTTGCAGTCGTTGTTAAAATGGAAGAAATAGTCTTTATTAGTTACACGATATTTTATTGTAGATGAACACCGCAAAGAGAGCGGACGGCAGAAACACGAATGGGTAAGAAGTGAAGTTACTGAGGAAGAAACAACTCACTCTTTTTTTTTCTGTTCTGTGAACCCCGTATCGAAATAGAATATTCTACAACTGTTTATCTTAGCTTATTTTTTGAAAGATGGTTTGGTGTCATTTAGTGGACTTCATTCTCGGGAAAGATTTAGACACGTGATTCTGTTAAAATTATAAATAAAATTGTTATGTTTTTTGAGACCTATTGATGTGATGTCTGTAAGACTAGGTTCAAAAGTGATTTAATGAAACAAAAAGGTTGAATGAACTAAAAACACGTGTACGTGTTTGTGCGTTTTACAGATTTTTAAAATGAGTTTCTTAATTTAAGACTATATGCGGAGTCATTCAACTATTTGATACATGCTTTCTTGTAAAAATATAATATTTAATTAATTTTATAAACCTCGTGAATATCAATGATGATTGATGCGTTCAACAGAAAAATTAAATTTTATAAAATAACATTTTACGATCATTTTTTAATATTAAAGCAGTATATTTTTTTAAAGCTTATCTTAAAACATTATACCAAATAGTCAACTTTTGAAATTTTTTTTTGGAAATAAACGTAATTAGCCATGTCATTTGTGCATGACGTATCAATCATATGCCAGCCGGACAGGTCAAGCCTCGTGCCAGTAGCGGAGTAGCAGTGGTCCGAAATGAAAACTCTTATTCCTTCTCCCGCCGCCCTTGCGAGGTTCGGTCGGTGATGAAGTTCTTGAATGCACAAAGTATTGCACCAATTGAAATTCATCGTCATCTATGTCAGGTCTATAGGCCGAGCATCATGAGTAAGCAGATGGTATGTCGCTGGTGTAGGGAGTTTTCTGAAGGTCGTCAAACTGTCCAAGATGAAGAGCGCAGTTGGCGACCGTTCTCATCAATAATGATCTTGTTGAGCTGGTGCATCAGCGCGTGATGGAGAACTGTCGCTTCACGATTACGGAGATGAGCAGCCATTTTAAGGTATCCGACTACGTTCGGAACAGTGATTTTGCAAAAGCGCATAAATGGATAATTTTCATGATATTTAGTGTCACTTAGATTAGAATACATGTGTAAAATGGTTTTAAGGACATTTTGACAAATTTTTTTTATTTAAATACAATATTTTGGCAAAAAATTAACTTAAAAATGTCTTCAAAATATTCTCCTTTAAGGTGAAAAAGGCTTCTATTATCATAATATTTTGCCTGAATATAGCTGAGACCTCTCTAGAGGCTCAACTAAATTTTTGAAATAATATATATCTTAAAGTACGGTTTATCCATATTTTACGAAACAGAGGGGAGAAATTTTAAGAAAAAAACGCCAATAATTATTTTAATTGGTGGTAACTCTGAAAATGTAAATTTTTCAAAAATTCTAGTTGAGCCTCTGTAGAGAGGTCTGAGCTATTTAGATGCAACATATTATTATAATAGAAGCAATTTTCACAAAAGGTGAACATTTTGAAAAAAGATTATTTTAAGTTAATTTTTTGCCAAAATATTGTATTTAAATAAATTAATCCTTAAAACAGTTTTATGCATGTATTATAATCTGAGTGACACTAGATATCACGAAAATTATCCATTTATGTGCTTTTTTAAAATCACGGTTCCGAACGTAGTCGGATACCTTAAGCAGATTACGCGATCCTTCTTGCATGAGATTGTCACTAAGCACTTGTTGTTAAAAATTTGTGTTCCAGGTGGGTGCCGAAACACCTGACACACGAACATAAATTCAACGCTTAGGAACAACACTGACGTTTCTGCAACGGTATCACGACGGCGGTGACTAGTTCCTCGACAGAATCGTCACGGGCGATGAGACTTGGATTTCTCACTTCACTCCAGAAACCAAGCAGCAGTCAATGCTTTGGCGGCATAGGGGATCTGCGACCAGGACGAAATTCAAACAGACGCTGTTGGTACGGAAAGTGATGTGCATGGTAATCTGGGACAGGAAGGGCATTCTGATCATTGACCTCTTTCCACGTGGTGAAACAGTAAACGCTGGGCGTTTTGGCAACGACGAAGAGCTGAAGACGTCTGTCACACGCTAGTTCCATTCACAGGCGGCATAGTACTACGACAGAGGGATACAAAAGTTGATCCCACGATACGACAAATATCTCAATTCTGGTAGTGGCTATGTTGAAAAAATAGCTGAAACATTACTGTACTTGTCGCCAATATATATATTCCTGAAAGTGTGAGTTCTTATTTTTTTAAAAAAGGGAAACTTACTTTCTGGATGCGCCTCGTATAATATTTAATGCACAAGAAAATGGTTTCACAATTTTATTTTTCGGCATTTTAAGGAGGTTTCCCCTATAAATCCAGTAAAATTCTCTCCCCCCTTTTTGGTATGTTATTTTTAGTTCAAATTATTTGTTCACGGTGAAATAAGAGTTTTGATATATAGATTGTTATAAATACCAGTAGGTACTGTAAACGGTACGTTGCATGTGTTCCAGCAGCACTTTTCCTTTCTGGGGAGAATTCCTGGCTGGGAAAAATTAGTAGCGATGTTTTTATTTTGCTGTGTACATTTGGAAATAAATTTGTGAACACTTCGCTGATGGGAAAGGCGTGGGAAAGTGGAAAGAGAAAATTTTAATGACAATAAATATAAAAATCACCAGGAAGTGCTGATGTCGAGTGGGTAAGGGAAAAGTTTTCATTAAAAAGAAATACATTCTAAAAAGCAGGGCCACGCAGCTAGTTTTTCTTTAAAAGTTAAAAAAAAATACCCGCTTTCATTATCTCTTTTTCACCTTACAGAAAGTTGCATTCTTAATCATTTTATCCTCGTTAAAAGAATGTTTTTTCTCAAATAAATTAGATTTTGATGTCTCTGTGTCCTTGAGGTTGATGGTTTTGATGGCTAATAATGTCGTTACAACATATCAATCAAATCCGGTATCTTCTCCCCACTTTTTTTTAGAAGATTAGAGACTTAAAAAATATTTTAATTCAATATTTTGGCATTCGTATTTACATATTAAGAAGCAGGTTTTTTTTCCAAATGTACTCAGTAATGTTATTTGAATACAGAAGCAATTTAAAAAGATTAATGCGAGCGTTCCTCTTTTAAATTCTTCTAAAACACCCATCCAGAAATACAGTTCCTATTTTTCATTCTATAGTGGCAATTATTTATGACAGCTCTTTATTTTTTGTTTTACAAGGCACACAAAATTGAAACATGACAAATATTTATTTCCAAAACTGAAAATGTAAATAAAGCCGTTAAACTATGTCGATTAAAAAAAATAAAAAAACCCTTATATAAAAACAGTTTTCAGATCACGAAATAAGCAAATAAATAAACTTGAAAAGAATGGTAAGTAGTTTAAAAATGACACAGCCAAGAAACAAGAAGGCATTTTGAACATTCAATTTGTGTTTGTTGCGAGCAAAACATCATAATGCATTTCTGATGATGTTTCTCTTTCTGTATTTAGTTGAAATTTTCCTACAACATTAAATCTGTGTTAAACATTATTTATCTTTACAAGATGAAAACGATAACTGGTACGGTAAAAATATAGCAATGATTTTAAAGAATAATAAAAACAAAATACATTAATCTGTTAAAAAACGTCTGAAGCAATTCAGATTTATTTTTTTTCCGTTCTTGTTACACCAAACGATATAATGGGAATGCTACGTATTTTGACAAATGGCAAATATTTTTTATAGGTCGTATATTTAGTGTAATTGGGAAAATACTTTTTTCTTATGTTTTTAAAGTTTATATATGATATATCCATATAAGATAAAATAAAAATTATCATGATAAAAGAAAATATACTCACGTGTACAGTATTATGGCAATTAATAGAGAAAAATGATAATTTTTTTACAAGTTGCTGTGGTTTATTCATATTTTGTGCGATAATACTGAAATAATTATTTTATGACTTAACCACTTCACGTATTGAAATAGATCTTACTAATTTAGAACTTATAGCTTTAATTTCATCTTCTGTTACCCTGTATCAGATACAAACAGAAATTGGTTTTCTCATTATTGTGTAGTCTTTTTTTGAAGTCTTTCCTTCATAATCCCAATAATACTTAGTCAGCTGGTGACAAAAAATTGAAATATATATTCATAAATGCATGTTTTGCATAGAGAATAAGAAAAAAAACAAATATTTACTTTTTTATGATTGTTTTTCTTTTATAAAAAAAATTTTTTGAAAATTTTCATTTGTGCATTTTTTGACCTCAAATTTTTTGTGATAAATTAAATTTTTTAAAACGATAGAGAAAGATGGAAAAAAGCTTTCGAATAAAATTCAAAAGACTTTTTAATCTTATGCATTAGAATTTTTTTTACAGTGTTTCCCGATGAGAAAAAATGCCAAATTTTTTAATCAAAATTGGCATTTTCTTAAAAAAATTTTTGAAATTTTTTTTTTTTTTATTTTTATAAGTTTTCCCCCCTAATCAAAAAAAAAAATGAGTTTAAAAAATGAACTTAGCTTTTTTAAAAATTGTTCTCAAACTATAACCTTAAAATATTTAAAATAATTAAATAAAATAAAAAAGGGCACAAAACTTAAAACTCGCCGGGTTTTGGGGGGGAAAAAGGGAACCCCTGAACCAGTTCGGTCTGTGTTACAAATGGGGGGCTAGCGGGGGAAAAAGGAAAACGAAATAACTCCCCGGGGGGAACAACTTTCGTAAATGGTCCGTACATCCCAACGAAATGTGGAAACCCCTTTACCTTTTTCCAATACGACGACCCCAAACCCCCGTAACAGGGGATTCAATTTTTGGTGATAACGCCCCCTAGGCCCCACCCCAAAAGAATTATAACAATAAAAACAACGAGAACCTATTTCCGAATTTAAATTAACAAACTTAAAAAAAACCCTCGGGGCTATATGTGGGTTTTAAAAAAAATTGTAATTTCAAAATAATTTAAAATTTTAAATAGGGGTTTAAAAATGGGGCTATTGCCCGGAAAAATATATCTAGGATCTCATGGGGAGAACAATCGAATCCACCCGGTGCGGTCGCCCAAAAGGTGGCAAAGGGGATTGGGGAAAAAGTCCTGAGGAGGAAAGACCAAAAAGGGGCCAAATTCCCAAAAAGCCGCCTAATACGAAAATATGGCGGACCTCCAAAATCAAGTCTAAGCTAAATTCCCTTTAGGGGTGAAATTTTTCCAGTCCCCATAGGAAACATGGAGCATGATATTTTAGTGTAAGCCCTCCCATGTCTCACAATGGGAATGAGGTAGATGACTGGGTGGGTCCGACGAGTGGGAACAGTTGGTTCAAATCTCAAGTCCCAGACTCGAACAGGGCCAAGATATTAATTTAACAAATTTAAAAGTTTAAAACAATTAAAACATGGAAAAAAAGCCCTTGAGTTGAAATTATAATAACTGGAAAAACAATAGAAAAAATCAAAACCCGGTCAGAATGGATTGGGGGCTCGGGGGCCGAGATTTGGCCAAAATGCTGGAGGGGGGGGGAATGCACCGGGAGGATGTGTCCCAAATATAAAGGGGGTTTTAACAATAATTACGATTCCCAAAACGTCCCCAGCACCAAAAAGGGCTGTTAAAATATTGGACAACGCTACCGGGGCCCTCGGTGTTGTGATTATGGGGGATCCAGGGGTGGGGCGCATATCGAAAAATTTCCCTCATCCTTTTCCCTAACGCGTAATAAAGTTAACAAAAAGCACCTAATTTTTGAAAAAAATTTAAAAACCCCAATTGTTTTAATATTGTACACAATACGATAATATTAAACTGGAGAGTAAATTCAATTAAGAGTATCAAAAATAATTCATCTTAGAGAATATTTTAATTTTTTTGTAAATTACAATTTGTAAACACATCCCCTTTAAATTTTAAACTGAAAAAAAATTTTTGAAATCGCATATGATGTGTAACATTTGACATGTTATCGAGCTAAATACGCAATATTAACTTTTTTCCTGAAAGAAATATGAAAATCGGTCATGATTGAAAATAATTTTCTATCGAATGGTTTATCTTTACTGAAAATTGTTTTAATTAACAAAAGGGTAATGCAATATTTTATCAAAAAAATTTTTTTTAAATTTGGGGGGAAAGGGAGAAATGATTTAGACAACTAAAAAAAACCACATCTTGATTTCAAAGTATTTAAAACCGTTGAAAAACAGCGTAAAATTTAGTACCACTGTTAGCAGTCAAAACTTTAATTTGTGTTCATTTCTAGCTTGACTTCACATTATAAAAGCAGAGCAGCTCATTTTTGGAAATAAAATTTAAAAAGTTAAAATCACCCCTCAAAATCGGAAGGAGGAATAATTTTTAAACGAGCATAACTACCTTCGTTATATGGTAAGAGTACAAAAAAAAGAAATCTTTAATTTTTTTTAACCGTTTGTTCGAAGAAATGTATACACCACCAAAACCTGTTTGTCAATTTTCAAATAAGCATTCTGCCGCACTTATGCCCCAAAATTCGTGACAACAAATTTAGTGTAAAGTGCTCGAGTCTTGATGGCTACTAGAGTTGGCCCCCCACGCGAGGGTGCGAAAAAAACCACCACCTCATTGGTCAAATCAAGTAGCCATATTCTGGCGAGTCATTGGACCTCGAGCAACGCAAACACTTCTGTGTGATAAACCGCAATTCCGGTAGCCTGCTATTCAGCTTCGATCAAAGTCAGACACATGGAAGTAGGCACATTTCTTTCTTACGTGAGGCATAATAATAATTTTCATTAAAAAATTTTGTTGTATGAACTCATATTCTATGTACAGTAAGACCAAGGGGGGTACGTTCCCTCAAAATAAACATAATGCGAAACAGGCTAAACAGGCTTTTTTAACATTAAATAATGGGGGGGGGAAGATGGATGAAAAATTTTTTTAGTTTAAAATTTAATAAATGTTTTTTTAAAAAAAAAAACCCAAAATTTTTTTTTTTACAAAAATAAAAAAAAATATATAAACGATCATATAAATAAAAAAAATAAAATTCTAAGCACGATCATTCAGTCTATTCGTTTAATTTTCCCCTTTTTTGTCAAAAAAGGCATCCTGTTGAATTTAAAAAATTAAACACCACATTTGAGTTTGACGTTCACCAGAATCAATCCTTGCATTTTATTTTCCAGTAAAATGTTTTTCTTGCTTTTGTTCTTTTTTTTTATTATCCCCCATGAAAAAAAACTAAAACCATAATATTTGTCACTGTATTAATCGTTAAAATATTACATAAATTTATACTTAAAATAATGTCAACAAATAAAATGAAAAAATGCATCCGTACAGCACCGCACCAAACAAAAACACAACTACACTGTTTCGGAATTTTTATGTACATTTTTTTGAAACTTTTCGGGGGAACCCCCGTTGCGGGGGGAAAATTTTCGGGGACCCCCGGGTTAAATGGCGTAAGACCAAGAGCGCAAACGAAAAGCGTTAAGCGGGGGTCACTTACGTATAGATGGCACAACTGCCCTGCATGAATGTGTAGAAAAGCTACTTATTTGTATATCACACAGCATGTTTGATCTGTTATGAAAACTTAACAAATCATTTTTATTTATATGTTTAAACCCTTTTCAACAACAGCAGCATCAATAATAATAATTAACTCTTATTCACATTTTAGAAAATATCTTAAATGTATGTGCTATTTTAACAAACATTCACGGAAAAAAAAAAAAAATGTTATCGAACAAGGCGAATTCCCATTAAGGCCCCCTCGAAAAATTTTGGAAAAATTTAAAATTTGGTGAGTTATTAAGGAAATCCGACTACGTTGGGAACCGTATTTTCAAAAGCGTATAAATGGATAATATTTATAATATTTAGTTCCTTAATTAAAAAATTTATAAAAATTGTTTTAAAATATTACTACAATAAAAATTATTTAATACAATATTTTGACAAAAAAAAACATAGAAGGCCCCTTTTCAAAAATTCCCCTTTTTTTGAAAAAATGCTTCTATTATAATAATATTTTGCCTGAAAACCCGACCTCGCAGAGGCTCCTAAATTTTTAAATATATTACTTAGAAGGGGTTTATCCATGTTTTACGACAACAGCGGGGAGAAATTTTAAGATAAAACACCATAAATTATTTCAATTGGTTGTAATTTTGAAAATAATGTGAATTTTTTAAAACAAAAAAAAATTCAGACTTTTTCTGGGAAGTCTTTTCTTTATATTATATACACACACACACACACACACACACACACACAAAACACACACACACACACACACACACACACACACACACACACACACACACACACACACACACACACAAAAAAAACACACACACACAAAACACACACAAAACCCCCCACGCACGCACCCCTACGCCCCCGCACGCACGCACCCCCACGCAACCCCCACCCCTGGGACGCCCCCCCCCCCCACACCACACACACACACACACACACACACACACACACACACACACACACACCACCACACACACACACACCCACACACACACACACCACAAAATAATATTTTTTAGAACATTTTTTTTTAAAAAGAACATTTTTTAAAAAAGGACTTAAGCAATTTTTTTTCCAAAATATTGCTTTAAATAATTTTTTTGTCAAAAAGTTCTTAAAACAATTTTATAAGATTCTAATCTAAAATGACACTAAACATCCCCAAAATTATCCATTTATGCGCTTTTTTAAAATCATGGTTCCGAACGTAGTCGGATACCTTAATGAACACAGAAATAGTTCAAGGACTTTTTAGGTAAACGCTAGACAAAATACCAACGTTTTCAATGTCACAACGCGGTTGTTTATAGAAAATATAACATTGCGTAACATAGCTTCTTTGTTGACTAGCTATCTTCTACCCCTTTTTTGTTTTCCGCCACCCCAGGCGAAAAGATGCACTAAATGTCTTCTTCCTTCAAAGCAGAAAATGGATATGCTCCATCTGTTGTCAGCTGCAAAGGTTCATTCATTTATTTCATGTAACACGTGGCCATGCTACACATGTGTGTGGAAATGATGATGGTCCACTGTTGTGAGGAAGAAATGTCAGGAATCTTAAAATATACGTCGGAAGTGATATGTCGATTTATGTGACCCACTCGTATAATTTTCAACAAGTTGTTCCAAAATGGGTCTTGTCTTGGAAGAACGAATAGTGTTTGGGACCTGGTTGAGTCTGTGGGTGTCTTTTCAACGTCTAACGTGGGTTTTTTGCCCCGGGGATGCCCGGGAAAAATTTGTCGTTTTTTCTATTATAATTAACAAAAAAAAATAGAAAAATTTTTTTTAAAAAAAGATTTTTTTTTTAAAATTTTAATATCAATATTTTGCCATTTAACGCCGAATAGCTAAATTTCCAAAATTAAAGTGGACATCGTCGATATGAGATAATTTTTGATTAATATTAGCTTAGGCATTAATATTAGCAACTTGCATTACATGGCGGGTTAAGAAAATCCTCAACAATATGACAATGTTTTTACCCCTTCAAGTTTGGACTGAATAATATATTTTAATAAACCCTGAACCGGACCGGTTTTTTTACAGCCTGGGTCTGCTGCAGCTAAAAACTTGTGCGGCCTTTTAAAAATTCTTCTTTTTTAATATCTTGAGGAGCTTGATCTTTTTCGTCCATGTAATATCCCTTTAGGCCTTAAAAAACATATTTTGTGCGATTCTACTTTCTCAATTTTAGGAATTACTCTGTCTATTGTTCCCTCAAATCATCTTCGCACGATAACTGAGCATCTTTACTTCCGTCGCTAAATACACTCTAAAAAAAAAAAAAAAAAGACGCACGAAGAAAAAGGGTCGTCCGATTGACACAAAATTGGTAGGTAAAAAAGATTATCCCCAGAATAAAAATGTTTAAAAAAATTTCAAAAAAATTGAATGGATTTTTCAGAGTTACATACGTAACGAGCCCAAAATGTTGACCCATTTCTGCCACAAGTTGCCCCGACGCGGCATAGGGTGATAAAACACTCTAGTGATCTCTTGCGATATTTCTTGCCGAATTTGCTCCAATTGTCAGGACAAGTCATCAACAATCCCTGGTAGATGGGGGAGCACCTTTGGGGATGTTTTGTTTGGCCCCCTTTGTTTCAAATTTTTTTGAACAATTGACTTCGCACAGTACCGGTTGCCAGAAGCCTAAGTAACATAAAAAAAATACATTTAAGCTACCAATAAACTTTCAGGGGGATTACAGCTTTCATCGTTTCCGTCAGTTTTATCGCGTGGGGGGGATTTGGGGTTCGAAATATTTTTTAAATTTTAAAAACCGCGGTGTTGCCACCCCCCTTTTTGTATGCCGCCCCGGGGGGCCCCCTCACCCCCACGCTATGCCACTGTGTCAATCCATCTTTTCCCAAACAGAAATTGATGGGGGGGTGGACGGGTTTCTCAAAGGGTTTTAAAGACACGAATTGGAAAGGAAAGGGAAAGTAAAAAAAGGGAACAGAACACACATTTTTTTTTGGCAGACTCCTAACATCGATCTTGGACGTTGTAAGATCAGATGAAAAGAGCCTATCCAACATTACAACAATGTAATTGCTATAACTATATGTAAAAGGGCAAAAGTCTAGTAATAACTGACAAATAAAGACATTTTATTTGAAAAATAGTTTTATGATTCCTGTTATGATTCCTGTTCTCTACCTTTAAATGTTCATAAATTTTGTGTCACAACGTTACAATTGTGTTCGAGTACATGAATTTTGAATTAATCGCGCTTTAGAAAGATATACAATGGAAGCGTATTATTTCTTATTGATTGATCCATTTCAATATCAATATTTCAAAATATGTAGCAGAACAGAAAAAAATCATTTTTTTTTGCATCATTAAATGTTTTTTTGGCTCTATTATAAATTTTTAAAAATACGAAAAATTTTCTACATATTGGCATATTTTTCCTCATAATAACCAGATTTATTTTCAAAATTTTCATTTGTTCGACATTTTTATTTTTTTTTCACGATTAAGAGAAATGTTTTGTTAGGTCCTATATTATATGAGTCAAACACAAAAAAAATTTTTATCTAGTATTTCAATGAAATGTAGTGAAATATATGTTTAACGAGAAAACGCTTAAGACAAAATATCGGTTTTACATGAAATAATATACAACGGTCCCGACAAACTACTATTTATTTTCATGCATATTTTTTTCTTAACACGAAACAAAATACGAAAATCACCAGCCGGATTGGACTGTCTTATTGTATCATTGTAATAATTCGTTACATTAAATGATGATAATGTGTGTACAGCCCAATTATGGCAGACAGAGACATTTTGGAGTTTGTTAAAAGCTCAAAAACTATCATTGATGCAGATTCCATCGGCAAAATATAAGTAATGCAGCTCCCGTTCCGACGTCATTTGAAACGAGGAACATCACGAAAAGTGTGTTCAGTTATTTAGACACACATTCCAATGGTGCAATGGATAACAAAATGGATGACATTCAACAATTTGTTGACAATTTGAGGTTAAAAAGACAATGCTAAGAAAATATCAGATTATTTTCTAAAAAATTCAAACATTGTTTTTTTTTCAAAGAACCGGAATTTTGTATTAAATTTCATTAAAGGTCTTGTGAATGTTTTTATTTCATTGACTTTTATTAAATACGCGCATGTATACATATCTATATGTAAATAAAATATACTCTAATAAACTTATTTTGTTGAAATATGTTTTTTTTGCAATATAATTTAACTCAAAAAAAAAAAATCAGTCCCCTCAATTTTGTATTAAACAATTTTTCCAGTATTTCAAAAATGTTATCACTGAGTATTTTGATAAGCATATAAAGGGAGAGCTGAAAGAAATAATTCATTATAGTTAATTCATAGGGTTGCAATCAACTTAAATTTCCTAATGTGTCATTATTCTCGAACATAATAAATTTCTTTAACGTGTTAACTTTCTAGTGTTTGCGACAGAATCCCTCAGTTGATTTGTGTTTCGTTCACATCCTATTAAGAAGACATTTTGTACTCTTTACAAGCGGAATTTATGAATTTTTTCACGACATAATTATTGAACGGCAGAAAGGACAAGGAATGTTGAATTAACTTTAAGTGTTTAAAAAAGATTACTCTGAAAGTAACTATTACTGAATAGTTTTCAAACTGAAATGGATTGTAAGAAACAAGCAACGTGAGATCAAATAAAAGAAACCCTTGTTCACAGAATTATGCGTTAAAGATTTTGAAACTATTCTGAATATTTAAGAAATAGAAAAATTCTAATTTACCCCCTCTGTTATATAATTTAATTGTTTAAAGTTATATTTTTTTTGGTAAATTTGATACCGGGGTTATCGTAAAAAAAATATTGTTATCAATCTAAATTAAAAGTTGATAAATTGATTTCCAACTGAAATGTTTTTTTTTTAATTTTAAAGGATTTTATTTTTCTTAAGACCTCTTTTTCATTTTTCAAATTCTTTCTGGAAAGAATTGGATCTTTTCTGCAACAAAGATTCATTTATACACCAGAGTATATAATTAAGCTATATTTTTTAAGAAATGCGATTTTAATTGCATCTTTGAAGAAACGTTTTTAAAGAATTCCTTTCCTTTTTAATCTTGAATTCATACTCATGATGCTTTTTTTTATTCAGTTCCTACTATTATAGTTCACACTTTCTCCATATATATTTATTCATATATCTTGTTCAAATTTTCAATAGTTAATAAAATACTTTTTATACATCCACTCAAGTTCAAATACATTTTTTAAAACTAATAGTGGATGACACTTGATGTTAATACAGTTTTTTCAAATATTAATTCATCAATTAAAATAAATAAATTAATTATAGTTTAAAAAAAATTTTAAGCGATATTATTCCCAGAGGGCAGCACCATTGATAAAACAAAAATTTTGTTAAATTTGGATGAAGATTTAACTTAACCGAAAATTATATGCTAGTCAGACGTCAGTTTCCCTTTTTACACTGGTTTTAAAGATAAATTCTACCTTTATATTCAACTTTTAAAAAATTTGATAAAAAATTTTAAAAGGGTTAAGAATTTTTTTAATTTTAAATTTTAAAAAAGGTTTTTTTGTCATTAATTTTTAATTCTGTAATGTATATACATATATTTATATTAATTGTAATTATTTAATATAAATTAATTAAAATAAAAATTTTCATTGTTGACCTAAGTAGGAATTGACTTTAAAAAAGTATTTTTTATATCATTTGTAAGTTACGAGTTTGTCACTGTACAGTAATTCGTATGAAGTTATCATATTTCTAATTATTGTTCTAAAATCCAGATTGCTGAGTATGTAATATAACTATGTGAAATTTATAAGCATAGTTTTATATGGCATTTAGAGCTCGATAATAAGAAAACTGGACGAGGAAAACTTATTGAGATTTGAAAGAAAAATATTGAGAAGAATTTTAGGAACAGAGAAGGAAAATAGAGTCAGGAGAATAATTTACAATTTTGAATAACAAAAGAAGTACAGAAAACCAAATTTAATTAAAGTAATTAGGTCTTTTCACAACTAAGATGTCATGGCAATATACTCAAGTATGATGACAGCATCCCAATTAAGCAAATAACTTTTTTGAAACCAGAAGGCAAGAGAAGAAGCAGACCCCGTACAAGATGGCTGGACAATATAAAAAAATACTTGCAAAACATCGGCGTAAATAGATGGAAAAACAATAGAAAATAAAAAAACCCTTTTGGGGTTTTTAAAACCCGGAGATAGACTTGGCTGGAAATAGGATATAGAGTTTAAAAAGAAGAAGCGTATAAATTTGGGAATAAAAAGGCCCCCTTCTATGTATAGTAGAACGTCGTTTACCCGAATAAATTGGGACCGGACACCCGTTGGGATACGCGATTTTTTGGGATAATCGAAAACCGAATGCGATCCATACAGTTTTAATGAAACCGACACTATACGAATATTAAAAAATCATCACATGGGGGAAACGGGGCCGAATTTTAAAAAGCAAAATAGATGCATAATGTCGCAATTTTACCTTTATTGGGGAAAATAATCATTTAAAATTTTTTACTGTATCATTGTAATTTTTTTTTTCCCCTGAAAGGGTCCCCTGGATTCTCTTGAGCAGCGTATTTAAGTAGGATAGTCCCTGGGATTGTTGTTCGTATCACCCATAGCTGTCCCCTAACGCACGATCAAAAAACAACATCGTTTGTTTCCCTTCATGATTTTCCCTTTTCTTTTCCATCTTCTGAGTCAATTTTTTGAAGCAAAATTTTAAAAAAGGGTTTCTCGGTTTTTTTATGACAGAAATTGTTGACTTTCCAATTTTAAAAATGTGCCAGAGACGCTCCACTTTCCCCCTTCACGAGACGGATTAATATATAAGTTTTGTCTCTATGTTCAAGGGAGGCCCCTTTCCGTTTTGAATTCAAGCCATAGCAGTTCACAACTCAAAAAGGGGCACGAAACATTTGGGAAAAAAACCGCCCTTTAATATTCCGCGCAGATGTTTCCCAAAACCACAAAACTGAAATTCCCCAAAAACCCTTTATTTGGGTTTTCCAGTCACTTTTTGGCCTCCCAGGGAAACAACTTTTGAGCATTGCACTTTTCCCGGAAAACGTATTAAATTGTACATGTAAGTTGGAACAAAACAAAAAAAAAACAAAAAAAAAAAAAAAAAACAAAAAAAAAAAAAAGGGGAAAAAACTGGCCCGGGATGTAACGCCCGGGGGATAAACGACTTTTCCCGTATAGTGGGAATGAAACTCACTTATCATGGGATCACTAAAGCTATTAGAAGCTTGAAATTGAGCAAGATGGATTTTTGTTTTGTTGAGCAGATATACTCTAAGAACGAGCTTTATGGAAATCTATTCCAAGGGGGAAGCGAAGTGTTACTTGTCCATTTTAGATAAAAAAAAAAGACTTTTTGAAGTATTTAAGTATTAGACCTACATACTTGAAATTTGGCAAGCATACTTTTTTTCTTGAATAGATATTCGCTAAAAATGGGTTGCGGAAATCGAATCCTAAAAGGGGATTTTCGTTTTAAAAGGAAAATAAATGGGGAAAATGTTTTTTTAAAAAGCCCTTTTTACTTTTTTAAAAAAAAGAAGCGAGTCATAATACATTTTCCAGGTCCCATAAGTGTAAAACTTTTAATAAATGCATAAAAATTTTTTAAAAAATTGATTATATTTAAAATTTTTTTCCGTCACCCTCGTGAAGGGGATTTTTTTGGGGGTTGGGGAAAATAAATTAGTTACATTACCAGATATCTATAAAAACAATTTATTTGAAGGCAGCACATGTTTGCAGTCATTCCACAACGCTAGCGTACTTGTTCTATGTGTCCTCTATCACCACAAATCTCAGTTAGCAAGTGAGTGATAACACCGTCCACTGCAGCATGTAGCATTTCCATTTGGATGCAGGAAAATTCGTGGAGAATAGCATTCTTCCACTAAAGAAAATCGGCTACTGCGATTAACTCGGAACTTAACATAACCCCAGAGACAAAAATAAGCGGGTGGTAAGTCCGATGAGCGAGGTGTGACCATTGTGTAAAATGGTGGCAGAGTACTCGTTCATCTGTGAATGTTTTTTTCAAGAACTGCTTCACTTCGGTCGTAATATGAGGAGGTGCACTGTCTTGCATGAATATCACTGTCAAGGACATTGTGTTCCGACAAGCAAGATATCACTTATCTCGTACAATTTCTAGGTAACGAATTTCCATTGACTGAACATGTCTTACAGACTAATATTGCACAAGGCTCTACAAAGAAAAAGGGACCCACAATAATTTCCGGCATTTTATAGGACTCTGATTTGAATATTTTCCGAGATTTTCTTGAGTACAGTGCCATTTATATAGTAGGACAATGTGCGATACCACCCCCCTTTGGTGACCGTATCTTTGATTATCAGCGTGAGCTAGGGGTGTAGGATTTGTAAGAGGAATAGACATTTTAAATTCTTAATATGACTTTATTAAGAATAGAACTTAAATGTCTAATAATTTAGATAAATTTAAAGGAGTGAGAATCTATAATGAACAACACACACAATGGTAGTTAAACCGAATCGGGTAATTTAGACCACTTTCTCTTAATAATTATACTATCCGCCTACTCTTACTTCTACTAATATTACAAGTCCTAATATCAAATAATCAGTCCTACCTTAATCCAAACTTTTTAATCTTTATATGGAAACGTCTGGGCGCGCGTGCAATGGTATGCACCTTGTAATAATGGCTGGGTTTCCAGGTAACTTTTCGATAGGCTGTCAATTCACGCTTGTATCTCCTCCAAACATAACATTCCCCAAATTGCTCTTTCACTTACTGAAACTTCTGTTCTTTTAAAAGCTACCGTATTTGCATTTCTTGTTCACATTTCGCTTCTTGGATTTTGGTTGGAAAAGAGTTGCCATTAATTTTGTCCATTAAAGAACCCAGAGGTTATGTTAAAGAAAAGACGCGTGAGCCCGTCACAAATGTATCTTATTTAATTTCTCAACCAAATAGAATCCCTTTTCACGAGAATGACTTTTCCGCAAACCGTATTCAAATATATCAATTCTTTAATTTGTCATGCACTTTTAAAATATTTACGGAAACCCGGTATATGCAATACAATCAAAATCCTTATGACATGACTTAGAAAACAATAACTTAAAAACTGTTTAAGCTTATGCATCATGAAATACACAGTAAAGGGGGGGTTAATGATTATATAAATATTTCAAAATGCAACAGTTTTGGGCTAACGATAGTAAGACATACTTATTACATTTGAGCTCTGATAATAAAAAGAAAACATCTGAATTGATATTGATGGGAGGCTAGAAATTATCCCTTGCTTTCTAGCAATTTATATACGAGTCTCCCCTTGATCGGATGTGGTGAAATTCCTTCGGTGGGGAGTGTCAAGGGATTCCCGCGCTTTTCTGAGTTCAGTGAACGCATAAATTTCATGTCTTGTAGCATTGCGTGATGAGGATTCTCCAATTAGATGCGCAATTTAAAGGACAGTAACTAGTCCGACTCCAGGAATTTGGCGTGATGGGGTTGAGAATAAAATGGAACGCACCCGAATTTTGAGAAGGCCCTCTCTCCCAAAAATGGCAGCAAAGACGTAACAAGAAGAAGGAGCTCGTGACCCAACCGGGACTGCCCAAGGTGACCATGTACTCCTCCCTTCAAAGTTAAGGTTTCTTTCATTACTTTTTTTGTAAACCTAATTTTTACTTATGTATCAATAAATTTAACTGTATCTTAAACGAAATGAGTATTTAATCGAGTTCGTTGTTATTAACAATTAATTAATCGAGATAATTTTATTTGTTAACATTGGCCATGATGCGATTTACGAATATCGAACCTGGGTTACTTAAACTAATAATTTATTACTATGGTCTCGCATCAATATATAATTTTCCAAACCTGCACAAAGAGAGCAATGTTGAATTAAAAATTTTTTTATAGTTTGGCTTATCTACATTAATTCTAATAATCTTTATTATTATTTTTTTTGGAAACTCTGATTTGAACTTACAAATCTGCATTCGAACATTGCAAGGAATTATGACCGGGATTTTAATCAATGAGTTATACATAATGCCTTGTACATTCGTAAGAGCGAAGAGAATAAAATTATTTAACTCCTTTACTGTCGTAATATTTTCAAGAAAACAGTAAAAAAATAAAGTACGTATTTTTAGTGAAGAAAATGGCATAAAAATATGTGTAGTTTAAAAATAAACTAGCGGAAAATAAACTATCTCCAATTACATTATAAATATTCTGGTACTGCCAGTGGATATGTAAAAGAAATAAAACTTTTGGTGCGTTACTTCTGAGCACCCAAGTCCGGAAAAGTCACGTGCACCAGAAATAGATAGCGAAATCTTACTCCATCATTTTGATAGCAGTGAGAATGAAGAAGTAAATGCATGTTTTTTTCTTGCGATGTTCGAAAGTATTTATACGACTATTTTAATGACTTCGTTATCAGTTCTAAAATCTTCTGAAAAAAAAAAAAACTTTTCTTTTAAAGTGCTTCCAAATATTAGCAGGAAATTTTCTTTTCCAGTCGTTTGGATGCAATGAAATACACATGCTAGGATTCATGTGTATCAATTATCTTTCCGCAGTAGCCTAGTGATTATGGTCACGAACTCGCGGCTGGCGTGTCATGAGTTCGAGTCCTAGTTCCACTGAAGACACGCTGCACAGTAGGCAGTTTTCTCAATCTGGCGCATGGAAAGTCCAAAAATGAAATTGCGCGAAATAAAACAGCAACCCACAATTTATGATCCTCTTGAGTTCCCTAGCCATGTGGTAAACAGTTTTTTGTCAGTAAACGAATGGAAATCGTCAACAATCTTCGTTTTAGATCGAGGTTGTTCTTGTTACAAGAAACACTTGCGAGAGCCTCCTTTTCAGTCGCAAGTTCTATCGTTTTGTTTGAAAAGGATTTTGCAGATTTTAGCGTGAGTTTTTGAAAATAGATGCCATGAGTAAGTAATTTCTTGATTTGATTTTCAAATTAGGTTCAAGTTAGATTAAAAATTGTAAAAACGTAACATTTAGCACAGCATGTAACTCCTAATAACGTACGTCAGCTTTTTGTGTTTAATGGACTAGAACTTTTGGGATTGACACGAATTGATCACAGTAACACTAAAGTCACATAGAGTAGATATAGACCTTTAATTTAATACCAAATTTAGCTGCTAATTCCTGTCACTCCCAAAGTTATGATTTTTTTTTCAGCGTTAGCCGATGGTATTATTCGGCGTGCCTTGTTCAATGTATGGAAGGAAGAGCAAGATACTAGCACAAAATTAATGTTGTTTTGAGTTTAGTTAGGACTATAATGGACTTTTATAAATACGAGGACCAGCAGCAATTAAAGTTTTAAGAAATTGTTTAAAATTTCTGCTCGTTTGTAAGGGAAAAATGGATGAGGTGCGATAGAAATGAAAAGTTCTTCTCCAAGTCGAATGATGCGTGGTTGTCGGGGGAGTAAGATTTGTTATATTTTATTAGTTTTAAGGAAAATATATAGATAATGTTTTAAAGTGGTACTGTATGTTTATTTAAGCTTATAATAATTATTTCTTCAGAATTATAAACTTTAAAATGGTTTTTTCTCAGTTTGTGTTTTTTCGCATTCAAAATACTACTTCTTCCACAATTATTTATCAATCACTTCCATTTTTTTCCCTGTGTCTATATGTAAAGCATGTAACAAAATTAAGGATCCATTTTTCTGTAAATGGAATATTTCTTTTTTTAAAAAATTGAAATGCGAGAAATATTAGGCTTTTGGTTGAATTTTAGTATATCTCAACATTTTATTATTTTTTTTCTCCAAAACTAATTAAGGTATTATAAAACCATCCCTAAAGGTGTTTAAAACATCCTCAGAAATACTATAAAAATTTCAATCAAAAAATTATTTAACACAGAAATAGTAGAATTTTAAAAATTTCCAAATTTTTTAGAAATTAAATTTGTAAAATTGTGTGAATAATATGTGCAAAATTTTATCTCGTATCATTTTCAAATATAAACATTATATGAAATGCTAAAATGTAATTTTTAAATACATAAATAAAAAAAATGCTCAAAGGGTGCCGAGTCCTTTACCTATTATCTTTTATTGTATATGTACAATGTTAAGTTTGATTGTATTTGGTTTAGCCTTTAACAATTATTAAATTTAATTTTTTTAACTTGCCACACTATTTCTTGTACATATTCTTCCACGTGTAAATTACTGCTTCTGTTAATATCTTTAGATCCTTGCGTAAAAACTAGTTCCACTTAGCAATCATTTATTCTTGATCAAATTAAACGGGAAAAAAAATTAATAAAAACCTATTAACTTTATTTTTTAAAAAAAACAGAAAAGAATACTCAATTTACTTTTAATTACTATATTTTGATTTGTATAATTATGAAAATTAAACCCATAAAAATAATTTCCGTGCGCCAGATTGGGGGGAAAAAAACCCCCTGTGCACCGTTTGGGGAAGGCGAGGCGTTAAATCTGTCAAGGCTCAGAATTGCGTGCTGGATACTTTTGGGGAGGAGGAAGCATCTCAACATCGTTCTCGTCATTTGACGGGTTCCAAATTTCGGATCCAAGCCCCTTTGTTTTCTTTTTAGTGCGGCACTAATAAACACTCAATATTCCATAATACCCGACACGCCACTTTACAAAATGAGCCCCCCAACTCAAGGGCAAAAACGTTCAGCCAAAAAAGGGCCACAGTTTATAAACTCGATTCCTTAAGGTATGCCAAACCCGGGAAACCCTGTTTTTAAAAAAGGATAAAAAGGATAATTTTTTGATTTTGGGGGCATTTGATTAGAATACATGTATAAAATTTTTTTTGGGCGACAAAAATTTTTAAATACAATATTTGAAAAAAATTAACTTAGAAAACCATTTTTCAAAATGTTCTCCTTTTAGAAAAAATGGTAAAAATGAATATTAATATTTTGCTAATATTTTAGGTAAATATTGCAAAATCAGAAATACAGTTTGTGTGATTTTCAATTAGAATTAAACAATTTTTTTGGGTTCAAAATTTTTTCATATGAAGAAATAGTTTTACTTAGATATTGAACAAAAAGCCCTTTTAAAAAATATTAATTTTTTTTTTAAAATTTAAAAACCCCAGAATATTTTTAAATTTTTTAAAAAAGTTTTTTTTTTAAAATTTTTTCAATATTTTATTTCTTAATGTCCAAAAACGAAAAGGTTTTTGAAAATTCCCCCAAACATAATTCCCCCAAAAAAGATTAAAATTTTTAAAATAAATATGGGTTTTCCCCCTCAATTTGATTAACGGGTTCCCGCCCCCTGATTGGGCAAAAAAGACAAAATTTTCCTTCCAATAAATGAAAAAAAAAACCTTCCAATCCCAACTTTTTTTTTTACCCCCCCCCCCCCTTTTTTTAATTAAAAAATTTTTTTTTTTATCGGAAAAAAACATGCATACCAAGTTTTTTAAAACTGTGTTTTAAAAATTTAAAAACGATATTTTTTTTAAACTTAAAAATGCACTTGTATCCTTCCGTACGTCTCCTTGGCATTATATTTATGCAAAACCCATTCTTAGCGGATTTCTACTCAGAATAGGAACATGTTTCCAGATATCAGATCTTAGGGTCTAACAGTTCAAAAACGGATTTTTTTAAAAAGCCCTATTCCCCTTGGGAGTTAATTTCCGATAATTCCGTTCTTTGTAGATCTCTACTTATCCAAAGTAACATGCTTACCAAGTTTCAAGTCTGTTAGTCAAAGAGTTAAGAAAAACGAGAATTTTTCTTATCAAAAGTACCCCCGTAACCTCTTGGGAGTTAATTTCCTTAAAATCTGTTCGTGGCAGCTTTGTACTGAACAAAGGCAACATGCTTACGAAGTTTCAAGTCTACAGATTTAATAGTTCCGGAGATCTCGTAATGAGTGAATGAATGCGAATAAATCACTTTTCTTGCACACAGATTTACAGATTATTAATTTCATAAGTTTTCACTAAAATGTTCCGAAAAAGAAACACTGATTCCTGGTTATTAATTCTAAATAAAAATAACCGCTGGTTTAAATCTTGATACAGACATATTTTAAAAGCTCTACTTGACGGAAAAAAGTCAAATAAAAAAGATTATTGAGTCTTTGCAATAAAAAAGTTTTATTATATTAGCAAAACATTAGATTTCTGTAGCATTTCTTGCAATTGAAGTAGAATCGGTTCATAAATGCTCCTTAAAGAAAAATCTCCCTAAAACTTGTTTGGAACAAAATTAAAAAACTCAATACGCATAGGGCGATTTCCCTTGTTAAGGAACAGTGTGTTTGACTAACAAAAATACATTAATCATCAAATCATTACCAGCTGTCACAAATGTGGGCAGAAGAAGAGGACATTTATCTATACGAAATGGGAAAAAGTTTTGGAAAGTTTTTATCTCCTACTTAAATATCACGTTTTTTGTTAAATTCATTTAGTGAAATTTAAAAAAAAAATTAAATTGTTTTCCAATATTTTGGATTTTCTGTCTGATCTTAATTAGGTGTTCAAAAACAATTCCCATTAGATAACTGTGTTTAAGCCATTTCAGCCGACAGCATTGTTTTGTGGGATTTGATGAGATTTCCAGTGCTATAATACATAGGGAAAACACCTTCCAAACATTTTAATTTGATTTACTTGACTTTGATGATTTATTACAGATTAACCATTTTGGTTAATATTGTCTTTTAATGCTAGATGATAATAAGTGCCTTTTAATAATTAATCTCATCTTCAATTAATAAAAATCATGAGAGAATTTTGGTATTGAGTTTTGTTATAACGGTTGATTAATTTTTAAATTACTCAAGCATTTCTTATGCAATTTTTATTTAAACATGCTATGAATTTATAGAAATTTTTTGCATATTTGCTCTTTAAAACAAATGAAGTGATCGGACGAGAACCGGTGCTTCCATCATGGTATGGTCGTTGCCACTTTGCAATAGATATCGGCCCATGTAGACATTTCGGAAATGAGTAAGCTGATAATCTTGCAAGGAGGCCCAAACTGTCCTACAACTTTCCAATAGCCTTTTTCTTACAAATGCTGATGCAATTGACAGATGTTAACTCATATCCTATCCAATTATGAAGTACTTCATTCCAGAACTTAATTGCAACCTCGTAATTTCAACTACCATAGCTAGACTACGTGCAAAACACTTTCAAAGGATAAAAATATCCCCTGATGGCCAAAGCAGTTACAATACTTATCCTTACTGTCCGGACATTCAACTATTTCCTAATAATATTTTTAATTGTCCTTCTATATTGGTTTAACTCTACAACATAGATCTATGCCCCATGGACCAACAACTGCTTTATTCGCCAAAGGTCTTCGACATAGCAAGGGCCATTTTGGACCCCTTCGGGGCCATTTGATTTCTCTGCACTACATGGACAAGACGACAACGACAACAAGCAAATGAAGTCTGAACAGTACCTACAAAAGATTGTGTTTAGAGACATCTATTTTTTCACTGCCGTAGCTAGTCCTGAGTGGGCCGCGCATCAAAAGTTCTTGGGACCCTTTTTAAAAAAATAAACACAAATGATCGCATTAATAGAACTTATTTTAAAGTGGGAAAATCTTACATTTATCGGGGCCCCTTTAGGCAGTAGCTATACTTCTGCTATTTTTTATTGTGAACCCCGAAAAAAAAAACATGAAAAATTTTAAAAGTATGAACCTTGCCATTTTTAAAAATAAAATAATTAGAGCTTTAAGATTTAAGTCTCATATTAAATTTTAGAGTACGTATCGAAGAAATAAAATGTAAAAATCTATAAAAAATTTGAAGACTCTGTCTTTAACAGACTTTGGAAATAGAAAGCATTTGCATCAACAAAATTAAAAGTCCGAGTTTTAGTATAATATAGAATTAAAGAATAGACATATAATTCTAGAATGTTTTAAAATTCAAAAACAGAAATTTTTTTTTATGAAAATGAATAAAATTTATTGAAGTTTCCACAATATTTTCAAGTTGCGATAAAAGTTTCATTATATTTAAAATCTTCAGCTTAGTTTGATACAAAATTGTTGAAATTAGCTATTAAAGTTCATCATATTTATGAAAATAAAAACAATTTCTTTCATTGGATAAAATATTTTCCTTTTGTTTCATTAATAAAAGAATGATTTTTTTCCACACGAACGCTTAAATAAAAAGAGAAATCAAACAACACAAAAGAAAATAAACCAAACAAGGGGCATAAAATCAGATTTTTCTTATTTACTTTTCATTTATTTTTCCGATAGAAATAAATGTAACATAAATAGTTGAAATTGAATTGACTATATTACCTTCGAAATGCTTTTCACAGAAACGATAGAAGCTATAATTACGTTAAAAGCTGTTATACTTAAGATTAACAATTTAGGTTACCGAAATATTGAAAATCTATTCCCCTGTCTCAATGTACTGCATTTATTGACCAAGATTTATTCAGGTATTTCACTTTCGATACGAAGATATATATAGCTGACAGCCTTATCTGGTCAAGACGAATCGTCTGAATCTGGTAAGGAGGTGAATCGATATATCTTGTGATAAATTAATGGTCTTATCGATAACTCTCCGATAAAACCAGGGATTTGGTTTCATGAGTTGATGATCGACCAATCATTTATTTCCGGATGCAAGGTAAGATGATTCTTAGACCATCCCTATAGAAAACATATTGTTTACTGGTACAGTAAAAGTACAATTGAAAGTTTTTTGTCTTTGTTTTGAAGACATATTTCATTTTGGTGTCTGTATTTTGTTGAAGAAATTGTTTTTTTTTGGATTATTAAAAAAAAAAAAGCGAGAAAGTTTTTTGAAATATCTTAAGGTATCCGACTACGTTCGGAACCGTGATTTTGCAAAAGCGTATAAATGGATAATATTTATGATATTTAGTGTCACTTAGATTAGAAAATGTATACAAATCTGTTTTAAGTATTAATAAGTATTAATCTGTATTACAATAAAAAATTATTTAATATTTCGGCAAAAAATTAACTTAGAATAAACATTTTTCAAAATGTCCTGCTTTTGTGAAAAATGCTTTTATTATAATAATATTTTGCCTGTATATAGCTCAGATCTCTGTACAGAGGCTCAACTAGAATTTTTGAAAAATATAACTTAGAAGTGGATTTATCTGTGTTTTACGACAAAAAGAGGGGAGTAATTTTAAGAATAAAACGCCGATAATTATATTTCATTTGATTGGAACTCTAAAAATAATGTGAATTTTTCAAAACTTATAGTTGAGCCTCTGTATAGAAGTCTAAGCTATATACAGCAAATTATTATTATAATACAAGCATTTTTCACAAAAAGAGAACATTTTGAAAAAAGGTTATTCTAAGTTAATTTGTAGTCGAAATATATATATATTTAAATATAACTTTTTTTTGTCAAAATGTCCTTAAATTAATTTTATACATGTATTCTAATTTAAGTGACACTAAATATAATGAAAATTATCCATTTATGGGCATTTTAAAATCACGGTTCCGAACGTAGTCGGATACCTTAAGGTGGTTTGAATTACTTTTAACTTAATTAGAAATATTTGTAACTCTTTGTATTACAATTTTTCTGTATGAAAATTTACCTACAGTATATTTCCGAATATAAGCCAAGAGTGCCAAAAAATTTGAGTAAGTGACTGTATATTAATGTCTCATATAGAGCTACACGAGGGGTTTTGGTGATGAATCTCGCAATTTTCAACCATGGTCAAGTGACGATGACGACTTCTATACTGGAACAAGCCTCTCCTTACTTCCACACTACACCAATGGGAGGAAATTGATCCTCAACAGATTTAACGAGCATTGGTTTCCTCTGCAGGGCAGATCTTCAGTCGTACAGGGCTCGAACTCATGGCAAGTCCAGCCATCAGTCCGTGATTTTGACCACTATGCTACTGCGGCCATTACTCAAAATTCAAATTTCCTTTATAAAAGCCGAATTGAAAAACAAAATATTGTAGCTATCAAATATGTTGCTATGAGGATCAAAAGTGGATAACACAGATGGGACATTTTCCAATGAAACAGTTGAAAAGTAAAACGCCAACGATAGTTTTTTTTCTTTCGTAACTCTGTACGAAGCTAATACATATTTTTCATGTTTAGATTATTTTGTACAATCTGTATAAGTCATACTTTCAGTTCTATTTTTGTTTGTTTGGAAAATGAGAATAAAGAGAAGTTCGTACACGGCCTATGTTATGTTACATGCGCTGGCAGATAAACTCACTCATGATAATCATATGCATTAAGATATTCCAGTGACTAAATGGGATTAGAGCTACGGCTAACGACAGGCGTCACTTAGCCCTTTACCATGATGAATTTCGTGGGCCTTGATCTAGCCTTTGCCGATCAGGTGGCATTAGCAGCAACAACATAACAAATGGGAATTGCATGAAGTTAAGTTTTAAGTTTAACATCGAGCGATTGTCAAAAGACTGTTTGTGGATGACTTTTACAAAACTCTGAAGATGTGTCCATTTTTAAAACACAAAAAAATTCATTCTCTTTATAGGAGATTCTAATGAAAGTAACATATTTGTGTCCTTTTGTGAATAAATGATTTTTACGAATGCTCATTTCTTACAAAAGAAATATTTTATTGTAAAGTGTTAGTTTGTTATAAATGCGACATTAGATTGAGTGACTGTTAACAACGTCTCTCTTGGAAGAAATACTAGGGTTATTGGCGGCTAACCTCGTAATTTTGAACCTCGGCCTAAGGACGAGGACGATACCTGAACTAGTATTTCCCTCTCCAAACTACCATTTCCGCCAATGGGGTGAGTTTGAGTCACGGCAGATTTGATATGCATTATAGCTCCTCAACACGGTGGACTTCAGAGGCTCCAAGACTCGAACTCATGAAACTTCGCCAAAGAACTTCTGATCATGGCTACTAGGTTACCACAGCCTAATGTTATATAAGAAAAGGAAAATTTAGGAATAAGAGTATATTGAAAGAAAAAATTTGCTTGATGTTCGAGAAACTTTAGACAAACTACCATATATTTTAAGAGCTTTTATGACAAGGTTTGAAATAAACTTAATATAATTTTATAGCAACTTTATATTGATGAATATTTTAAGAACTTTTCGCGAGTTTACAACACCGTTACACATACGCTCATTGGCATAAAAAATTGCGCACCAAGAAGTAAGAGGATTGTTGAAAGAGGAAGAAGATTGTTACGAAACACGACATGTGGAGATACGTGTCAGGCAGATATATAAATGTTAAAACCATGTTGTGCTTTTGAATAATGTCACCAAAGGGAGTTGAGCATCGTTCTCCTCGGATTATTAAACAGGTTTGAAAATTTGTTTGTGTGTATTTCTTATGTTGCAGAGGGATGCTTTTCAACTAGAGATGCCAGTACACCGGCATCAAAGACAATATGAGCAGCTGTCAGATTCGAGAGGGGAAGAATAATAGGGATGATAGAAATCGGGTGGACAGCTAGGTGAGTAGCTCACCAACTAGGACGTTTTGACTTCACTGTGAGGAGGAGATGGAACCAGCGGACAAACAAAGATCTGTTACACAGCGACCAGGCTCAGGACGCTCTCAATGGATCTATAGGTCGTCTCCATCAACGAATCCAAATTCAATTCGGGCAGTGATGGCAATCGTGTAGGTATGTGGTGAACGCCACTTACTGTCACACAGCTGCTTTCGCCGTATTGCGGAAAAATCGCTTCCACAACTTACTGGATGGTATGGTGCGCCATTGCATAAGACACGCGGTCATCCTTCATATTGATTCATGGCAACATGACTGATCACAGGTACGTTCATGACATTCTTCAGCCACATGGTTTGCCACTAATGCAGGGCTCCCAGGAGCCCTTTTCTCAACAGCACAATGGTCACGATAGCCTAGTGGTTAAGGTGACTCGTGACTTTCGTGTCATGAGTTCGAGCCTAGTACTGCTAAAGACCCGCCATGTAGGGGAGCAATGCACGTTAAATCTTTCGAAAGCTTAAGAATCTTCTCATTAGTGTGGTATGGTAGTCAGCAGAGAGAGAGGGTGCCAGCTCAGGGCTCCTCCTCGTCACTTGACTATGGTTCAAAATTACGAGGTCCGTCACTAAAATCTCTGGAGTAGCTGAACAGTGCAACGTTAATATTCACTCACTTACTCATTCAACAGGACAATGCTTTCCAACACAGCAAATCTTTCAAGGGACTGCCTCCGCCACATTTCCTGTTCTACTCGATACCCAGATTTGTGACCGATCGAGAATATCTGGGATCATTTAGGACGACAAGTTGTACAGCTTGCGCATGAGATTGAATTAGAGACGCGTTTACAACAGTGGAACGAGATCTCACAAAACATCAAACAGGACTTATATGCCTTAATACCTGACCGTATCACATAATGCGCTCATGGTAGAGGTGGCCCAACAGGGTAATAAAACCTACATGCATTTGTAATTTTTCTGTAATAAGTGACCATTTTGTTTTGAGATTTTATAACCACTTACAGGTTGATTCATAATTTTAGTGGAACCAATTTTAAAATCATACAACTATTTATGGTAAATTTTAATCATTTTGCCACCAACTATATTTTAAAAATGAAACGTTTAAATTACCAATGTAACTATTTTTATTAGTGGGAATAAATTATAGCTCTTAAATTAGGACTTCAAACCCGAAACGAAATTTTACAGGTTTTGAAGGAGGGTTGCTCAAATTCTGTTTTAAATAAAGCATTTAAAAATCAGAAAAGATATTTTACTAATGAATTATTATCTAAACTTCGAAAAGAAATAAAATTTAGGTGTCAATCAAAAGGCACAGGAAAAAAATGTAAACTAAAGGAAGTCTTTGAGGCAAAAGAAAAAAAGAGCTGAAAAGACTTATATCTGAGGAAAGCCTTAAAGAACTTTAGGAAACAAACTACAGGCATCGCAATCGACAATTTGTCGTCAGGTAAAGGAAATTGGCTATAAAAAAGGGAATTTGCCAGTTTGTCATCAAATGTCTGCAAAAACGTAGAAAAAAGAAGACGTTATTGGCCTTTATATTTAATGTTACGCAAAGGTACATACAAACAAAACGAAAATACAATATATTTCACGTGAAAAGTGTTGCAAAGCGCAGCTGTTTCGCAAAAGGCAAGCTGACTGTCAGATGTTATGGTATGAATGGGAATGTCCTCTCAAAGCTAAAAAAACAAACAATTTTTATAGAACCAAAGGCCAAAACTGATGCTAAATACTATCAGAGAATCAAATTTTGAGACACTTGATCAAAAAAAGTAAACGTCCTACCTTGAAGAAAATTTTGTTTTTCATCAAGATTCTGAGCCAAGTCATACTTCAAAACCAAACATACAATAGCAGAAAGATAAAAAAAAAATACATTTGCTACATCCTAAGATGACTACCACCTTCCTTTGACTGTGTTCCTTACACAATTATTTTTTATCAGGATACTTAAAAACACAATTAAATAGACTTAAAGTCAGAACAATTCAAGGGCTTCAAAACGCAATTAAGGAGAAACTTGGAAAATACCCGCATGGTCGAAAAAGCTCTTTTCGCTTGGCCTAAGTGTTTAAGTTAAATGTATTATGCTAAGAGGAACTACCTTAAAAATTTCATGTAAATAATTTAATTCAACAAATATTTCTGATACTCTGTAATTGGTCACACTATTTTTGAATTAACCGGTATTTACATCAATGTTGTACTTTCGTATATAAAACTTCGTTTTATTCTAACAACTGTTTCTTGGTGCGTAAGTTTTTTTTTGGCAATGAGTGTGGTATCAATATACCAAATTTCCCGTGTCTGAGTATTTCCTTTTATATGCTTAACCACACACACTGTTCTTTTTCAATTCCTACTATTAGCTCGCACTGTCTACATATTTATTTATTTGTTTATTTGTATATTTATTTACCTTGGTGGAATTTTCAATCGTTATTAAAATACATTTTAAAGCTCTGAATTGAGCCGAAATTTTATATAGAGGATCATTTTGGATGACAATACAATAATTTAATTATAATTAATAAAAATGAATTGATTAAAACTAATTATTTAAAGAATTACAAATACAGCCACGTTGGCGACTTAGCGACCCTTTTGGCGACTTGTGTCAAAACTTGAAAAGGTTTTTTTCTCACATGTTAAAGCATTCAGTTGGACTGAAATTAAAAGGACAATACGATATACTTTAATGATAATTAAAAAAAACTAATTACCACTTAATATTGTGATTCTGTCCTATGTATATACATATTTATATTAATTGTAACTATTTAATAAAAAGTAGCTAAAATAAAATTTTTCGTTGTTGATCTAAGTAGGAATTGACTTAAAAACTATTTTTTTTATATTACTTGTTATAACTACAGATCGAATAATCTTAAAAAATTACAATTTAATCTTATGGCTTAGAAATCTACATATTTCAATAGGTGTCCAGGAAAATGTCGTAACCATTTATTCTCAAAACGGAGAACATCCCAATTGTCCCATTCCGCTTCGGAGCCATATAAACCCTTAACAATCCTACCGGTACGTAATAGCATACACCTCAACTGATGATATCAGCTGCCATCAATACCATGATCGAGTTACACCAATCATCGAATTCGACCAAGGCTAGAATTCAAAGCTCTGCATAAATTCACACTTTCGAATATTTCAATTTACGGGCAAATAGATTCAGATGCTTCCTATTCAGACGGCCGCAATGAACGATGGTTCTTAATGTATTCGAAAGTTTTATGATGTGGAAGCGAAGGAATGTGTGTTGGCGAATATTAACATTCCGTTCGTTCCCGGGATGACATTTGTATTTAATGCTTTGCTGGGTGTGAAATGTAACAGTATCGTGCGATGAATGAGATGGCTCTGGGTTTGGGAGGTTTAGTCTTATTCGAATACTATGTGTATGTTCTTGAGATACATGAGTGATCATTTCTAATTCTGTCTTAAGATGCGATGCAGGAATGTTGGATATAAGTTTTCAGGTTTCGTGAGAGAACAGATAAATTTTATATATCGTGATGTCGGGTTTAATTCTCAAATCAGAAGCAAATGTGAATACTGTGATTTGTGAAATAAATAATTATAATGTGTGTGTGTGTGGAACTCACTCACAAAAAATAGTTCAGTTCACACACACAGTTAAGAAGTATGTAACAAGTAATATAAAAACTTTTTTTAAAGTCACTTCCTACTCTTAGGAGAGCAAAAAAAAAAATATTTTATAGTTACTTTTAATTAAATAATTACAAGTAATATAAATACGTATACACATATGATAGAATCACAATATTAAGTGGCAAAATAAAAAGTGATTTTCCTTTCTGTACATGGTGATGGACTATTAATTTTGTTTGTTAATATTTATTCATTAATTAAGTTTAACTAATGAGTTAATTTTTTAAAAAACTGTATTAACATCAAGTGTCATCCACTACAAGTTTAAAATGATGTATTTGAACTTGAATGGATGGAAAGAAAGTATTTTATGAACGATTGAAAATTTGAACAAGATATATATATATATATATATATATATATATAGATAGATAGGGTTGATTGATTGAATATTAACGTCGCACTGTTCAGCTACACGAGGGCTTTTGGTGACGGACCACGTAATTCTGAACCATGGTCAAGTGATGTGGACGACACCTGAGCTGGCAACCCCTCTCCTAACTACCACACCACACCAACGGGAGGATGTTTCCGCTCTCGACAGATTTAACGTGCATCGCTGCTCTACACGGCGGGTCTTTAGTGGTACTGGGCTCGAATTCGTGACAAGGCAAGCCACAATCCGTTACCTATACCACTCGGCTACCGCGGCCACATATATAGATAGGCAGATTGTGAACTAATAGTAGGAACTGAGAGAAAAATAAAAAAATTATAGAGTTATTAATTGTCTGACGAGAGTTATTAATTGTATTTAGATTTTTTTCTTTTGAAGAAAAAATTATTTACATACATTAGAAAAGTTTTTAGTAATAGTTCCTTTTTACCCATTTTACTGATTCAGGAAGGACTTCGGTAGCCTAATAGTCATGGCCACAGACTTGTGGGTGGCCGCGGTAGTCCAGTGGTCAAGGTAACGAACTCGTGCTTGCGTGTCGAGTTCGGAGCCTTAGTTTCTTTAGGTGGGTACGGGTGTCACAATCCCGAGGTACCTTAGCGATCTTTTCCTTTTCCCAAGGGGTTTACTATCTTTGGTAAACACGGGTGTCACGGCCCCGGGGTACCCCAATGATCCTTCTCTATTTTCGACCCTCCATCTTGTCATCCAATTTCTCCTTTTCTTCTTTTCCCGTCCAGACCACAGACCTATGAATGTTTGGCGCTGTATAGCCCAAACTGGCTCTTGCGCCATAAAACACCAAACTCACTCACACTCACTCGCAGCCTTAGTACTGCTGAAGACCCATCGTGTAGGGGAGTGTTGCACGTTAAATCTCTCGACGCTCAAATGCCCTCTTGTTTGTGTGGTTTTGAAAGTAGGGAGAGTTGGTGCCAGCTCAGGTGTCATCCTCGTCACTTTACCATTATTCAAAATTACGAGGTAAGTCACCAAAAGCCCTCGAGTAGCTGAATAGCGCGACGTTAATACTCACCCACTCACTCACTAACAGACTTCTGGCCATCGTGGTCAAATCACAGTTTTAAGTTCTGATACCCCCAAAGAGTTGCCATGTAGATGGGCTGATGCACGTTAAATCTATCGTGGCTCAAAGTCCTCTAATTGGCGTGTGGCCATGTTTGCTCATTGGTCATGGTCACTAGCTCGCGGGCGGCGTGTCATGAGTACCATTGAAGACCCGCCGTGCAGAAGGGGGTAATGCACGTTAAATCTGTAGGGTCTTAATGTCCTCCCGGTGGCATGGTGGGGAATTTAGGAGATTGGGGTGCCAGCTCCTCATCATTTGGCCGTGATTAAATAGTTTCGAGGTTCGTCAGAAATAACATTCATGTTGCTTCAAAAGAGTCTCGTTAATAAACTCTCACTCAATCACGCTAATTCAAGATGTTCAGGGGTGTTTCTGTATGTAAGAAACTTACATTTCTAATTAAGTCAATGTACATTATGTAATTTGTTTTTCATGATAACATCACACATATCAGCTTACTTTTATTTACTACTTTATATCTGATAATTCAGAATGTTAGGGTTTCTTTTAATAAATGCCCATAAAATTTTGACATTTCTAAATAAGTCAATATACATTATTTTCCCCAATTCCTACTATTAACTCACACTCTCTCTATATATTTATTTGTTTATTTATTTATCTTGGTGGAGTTTTCAATCGTTATTAAGATACATTTTAAAGCGCTCAATTGAGCTGAAATACATGAATATTTTGGATAACAATACAGTAATTTAATTATAATTAATAAAAATTAATTTATTAAAACTAACTATTAAAAGAATTACAAATACAGCCACGTTGGTGACTTAGCGACCATTTTGGCGACTAGTGTCAAAACTTGAAAAGGTTTTTTTTTCTCACGTTTTAAAGCATTCAGTTGAACTGAAATTTTATATACACGATTGTTTGGGATGACAATACTATACTTTAATGATAATTAATAAAAATGAATTATACCACTTAATGCTGTGCTTCTGTCATATGTATATACATATTTATATTAATTGTAACTATTTAATAAAAAGTAGGTAAAATAAAATTTTTCTTTGTTGATCTAAGTAGGGTGAGAGTGAGTGAATATTAACGTCACAATGTTCAGCTACACGAAGGCTTTTGGCGACGGACTACATAATTTTCAACCATGGTTAAGTGACGTGGATGACACCTGAGCTGGCACCCCTTTCTCTTAGCTACCACACCAACGGGAGGACGTTTCAGCTTTCGGCAGATTTAGCGTGCATCGCTGCCCTACACGGCGGGTCTTTAACGGTACTGGGCTCGAACTCCTGACAAAGCCAGCCACGATCCGATACCTATACCACTCTGCTACCACGGTCTCGATCTAAGTAGGAACTGACTTACATTTTTTTTTATATTACTTGTTTTCTTGTTAATATGTAATCAAATATAGTTTACTTTATTTTAATAAATTTGAGTATTCTTTTAAAGGAAATTCATTTTAACCCTTTATTTACCGACGATACTTAAAAGTACCACTCATTTTAATTATACATAGAATAACCATTTTTACGAATACTTTGACAATACTTAGCAGGAATATTCTTTGAAATCCACTCATCCAAGATATATTACAGCACGCGTTCTATGATAAGTATTTTAGCGGGGAAGGCGAATAGTATAGCAGAAATTGCGAAAATTGCTATTTTTGTTCCGAAAAAATAGTTAATGTCAAAAGGTAAGTGTCTTATTTTTTTTCCTATGTTAATGAAGACCTTAGAAAATTTTTATTTTAAGTGAACAGTGCATATAATTAACTTTGAATATCTAACAGCTGAATATCTTTAAGGTATCCGACTACGTTCGGAACCGAGATTTTAAAGAAGCGCAAACATGGATAATTTTCATGATATTTAGGGTCTCTTGAATTAGAATACATGTATATAAAATTGCTTTAAGGACATTTTGACAAAAAAAATTTATTTAAATACAATATTTCGGCAAAAAATTAACTTAGAATAATTTTTTTTCCAAATGTTCTCCTTTTGTGAAAAATGCTTCTATTATAATAATATTTTGCCTGTATATAGCTCAGACCTGTGTACAGAGGCTCAACTAGAATTTTTGAAATATATAACTTAGAAGTGGGTTTATCCATATTTTACGACAACAGAGTGGTGCAATTTTATAAGAAAAAAACGCCAATAAAATTATTTAAATTGGTGGTAACTCTGAAAATAATGGGAATTTTTCAAAAATTCTAGTTGAGCCTCTGTACACAGGTCTGAGCTATGTGCAGGCAAAATATTATTATAATAGAAGCATTTTTCACAAAAGGAGAACATTTGGAAAAAAAATTATTCTAAGTTAATTTTTTGCCAAAATATTGTATTTAAATAAATTGTTTTTGTCAAAATGTATTTAAAACAATTTTATACATGTATTCTAATCTAAGTGACACTAAATATCATGACAATTATCCATTTATACGCTTTTTTAAAATCACGGTTTCGAACGTAGTCGGATACCTTAATTAATTAATTAGCTCTAATGGATTAATTTTTCAAAGGGGAGTATTTTATTTATGTATATTCCTTAATTTTCTATGCAGTGATTCAAAAAAAAACAAATAAAGAAAAAAAATAAATAAAAAAAAAAAAACCTGCAGTAAAAAAAATTGCGGTAGAAAAAGGGTTAAGATGTACTCTGAACAATGTCTGTTATAAATGTACTCTTATAAATGTTTACTTAGATTTTTTGTTTTATGTTAGCAAAAAAATCTCAACAATTAAAAAAGAAAAACTTAACTTTTGTAACTTGTAACATGTAACATGTAACTTCTAAACTTTTTTCCAAAAAAATTTCCTTGATCCTTCCAAGAAGATCACTAATGCACTTTTTAAAAAAGGCTGAAACTTTTAAGCATATATCCCTTTCTCTAAAAACCCTACTAGCCCTTTCTCAAAATTAAAACCAAATGCAGCAACAGATTTTAGTAAATTTTCTGTCAATTAAACAGTAGGAACTCTAGTGAAATGGTAACATATTTCTAAGAAAACAACACTAAAAAAATAGCAATATAATCTCTCTCTTTTAATTTACATACTTTTTATTTTAAAGTTCAAATAAATATGTAATTTTTTTGCCACATTTGAAATACCGAAACGCAGAAAACGGATTATGCTTAAAAGTGGAATATGGAAAATCAGAACGCCAGCTCAGGTGCCGTCCACGTCACTTGACCATGGTTCAAAATTGCATGGTCCGTCGCAAAAAGCCCTCGTGTACCTGAACAGTGCGACGTTAATATTCAATCAATCAATACAACAACGCCTAATTAGAAAATTTGATTTTTGTTAAGGCTGCGAAATTGTAAGCTATTGCTTCTTATGCCGGAGCTATATATCTTTACATGCTTTAAGCCGCATTCACACCAAGGCGTACAAACGTCGAGTGTTAAGCGTCTAGCCAATCAGAGACTTCTTCTCGGGCGAGAGGTGAATGAGCCTTTACTGTGCCGAACTTATCTGCAATAGCTTAGGAAGAAAGAAATCTTCATTACCCTTCTGGGGCTGAGGATTCCAGCCATTTGGGGCGTGAATGGCAGTGAACACAAGCTGACATATTAGCTAAGAAGAGATCCATGATTCCTCCAGAAGATTAAAGCCGCATTCACACCAAGGCAGTCAGCGTCGAGCATTGAGCGTCTAGGTAATCAGAGACTTCATCTCGGGCGAAATGAAGTCTCTGATTGGCTAGACGCTCAACGCTCGACTGCCTTGGTGTGAATGCGGCTTTAAAGGGAGATTTCTTATTCAATTCCAAACACGAACTATAAAACAAACTTCAGCCTTAAATTGCCACCGAGATCTTGTGTTTAGAAATTCTACGAACGGTTGGTTGACGATTATTCAAGAAAATATTCTTGATTGGCCTAGCTCCAAATCTGTGGTGAGATTGAGCTACATTACTGGACGTGATTGTGCTTGGCGGCGCACTTTTCCAGTTCGGTATTTTGCCAAGATCAACCTGCCCACTTTGCAGTATTGGTATTATGGAATGGAGACCATCTTAGACGTTGCATTGCAATTCAGGGAAAATCTGAGTCTGAGCAATATATTAGTTTGAGAGACTGCGCATGGGTCAGTGACATTCTTTTGTATATGTATCTTGTTTTTGCGTGCTACATATTTTTTATCCGTCTTGTACCTACCATTGGAAATAAAAAAAGGTGTAATAAAAGTTTTTTGTTCTCAGTTCTGACGATGAATGCAACTTGCCACTTCTTGGTCGACGTCGCCTCTCCCACGTTAGGCGCTTTTGTGCCCGTACGGTTTGGTATAGCATTCCATGCGACAAAGAGAGAAATTTCATTCATGAAACGTATTTCATCAATACGTACAGGTCTGTTTAAATTACGAGATATTTTTTTTGTTGTAATTCTGAGTATTTCTACGAGATGGCGCAATTAAACTTATTTTCTACACAATTTTCGCAATGAAAACGTCTGCCTTGAATCATTCATTTTGTACTTTTTGTAATTACACATCTACTGGTGTTATTTTCGCATGTCCAAATAGTTTTTATGATGGATTCAGATAGTGATTTCACCAGAACAGGAAATTTAACATCTCTCAGTCAGAAGATGCTAGTTCTGATTGACCATGTGATAATATAGGGTGTCTGAAAAGTATGACTACACTTTCAAGAATAAAATTAAAAATAAGCAAAGATTTTCATTTACGGTTTCTTATGTTCCATTGAAGTGTCTGTTTAAGAAAATGCAAACTAGATAAAGCTTTCCGTTTTAAACACTCGTTTCAAAATGGCTTCACCGCAAGAACAAATGCAAGTTATAGCGTGGTTTATCGAATTTAAATCTGCAACTCATTTACAGCGTAAATGGAGCGTCGCCACAATGGAGTTTGGAAGTGAGAAAAAGTTCTCCGGACGATGGACGGAAAGAGGAAGTCCAATAATGTGCCCATCTAGATCTCTAGACATAAAACCTTTGGATTTCTTCTTGTAGGGATTGTTAACCAATCTTTAATAAAAAACAACGAGGAAATGAAAAGTGCCCATTCATATTGTTGATCCTGCAATTCTTCTTAGAACATGGCCAGAAATCTGTGTTTTTAAACGTGTTAGTGAGGGTTCAAAATGTTTAAGACGATTGTGCTGATTCCACTTACTGTGAAGTGCGCTATGCAATCCGTATTTCGAACGCAAAGAATATTAAGATATCCGACTACGTTCGGAACCGTGATTTTGCAAAAGCGCGTATAAATGGATAATATTTATTTAGTGTCACTTAGATTAGAAAATGTATATACAATTGTTTTAAGAACAGTATTACAATAAAAAATTATTTAAGTACAATATTTCGACAAAAAAAGAACATATAGAATGATCCATTTTCAAAATATTCTGCTTTTGTGAAAAATGCTTGTATTATATAATAATATTTTGTCTATACATAGCTCAGACCTCTGTACAGAGGTTCAACTAGAATGTTTGAAATATATAACTTAGAAGTGGGCTTATCCATGTTTTACGACATCAGAGGGGAGAAATTTTAAGAAAAAAACGCCCATAGTTATTTCAATGGGTGGTAACTCTGAAAATAATGTGAATTTTTCAAAAATCATAGTTGAGCTTCTGTACAGAGGTCTGAGCTATATACAGGCAAAATATTATTATAATAGAAGCATTTTTCACAAAAGGAGATCATTTTGAAAAAAAGGTTATTCTAAGTTAATTTTTTGCCGAAATATTGTATTTAAATAATTTTTTTTATCAAAATGTCCTTAAAAACAATTTTATACATGTATTCTAATCTAAGTGACACTAAATATCATGAAAATTATTCATTTATGCGCTTTTTTAAATTCACGGTTCCGAACGTAGTCGTATACCTTAAGCCAATAAAAATTCATCGTCGACTTGCAGAGACTGATGATGAAATGGTGAGAAAGTGGGTTCGACAATTCAATGACGGACGCACTAATGGTCATGACGAAGCCCGGATTGGGAGACCTTATGTTATCAATGATGGTTTGGATGAAAATGTAAATGAGCAAAATGAATGTAAAGAAAAAAATATTGCCATTAAAAAGTAATAAAATCTCATGTTTGAGTGATTTACATGTAGTATACGACAGGGCAGTAGTTGGCAACCGATGTATGTAAACATGTGCTAAAATTAACATAAAATTTAACAGCAAGACGGAAGTGTACCACCTCGTAATTTAAAAAGCTCAGCCCCTTCCATCTAGCTCCCATCGAAATAACGTTGGAGCTCTGTGGTAGTTTGGAAACGGGGTACCAGCTCAGGTATCGTCTTCTTGATCGTGGTTCAAAATTACGAGGTCCGTCGCCGATAGCCCTCTTGTTGGTTTATAGTGCGTTGTGAATAAATTCACTCACTCATCAAAATAACGGAGTGAGGTTATTCCCTTTACTTCTCGTGCCGGTGATATTTCAGGACTGAAGAACTGAGAAGCAAAGCACCAAAAAGAAAATATATTTATTTCCTATTCTACGCGTATCCAATGTCAATATTATTATTTTTTTAAATGATTATTTAGACTAGAAGTAATTACATATTAGAGAAAACGTAAAAACAATTTCAAGTCATTTTTGATATTAATAGAAATGTTTGGTAAATAACTTTAAAAAATGCAACGGTTTGAAACAAATATGAAATGATATAAATTAGTTAAATGAGTATTTAGTAATCAATTAATTTCTGAATCAGATTACTCCATCCAGTTTAACTTGTTGTTTTCTTTTCACATATAAAAATTTGAATTAAATTCAAAGCATTCCGAATTCTAAAAATATCATCGTGTAAAATAATTACAACTTTTTTTTAAAGAAAAAAGGAGTTGTAAATAAAAGGTAATAAAATATTGTAGAATAATAATAAAGTATTTTAGATGTGTAACAATGTATACAACCACTATTTTGTCCACTGTAGATCAATCAATAATCCAAGGGCATTTCCTGAGGTGTTTACAGCTGTTTTTAAAAGTTTTTTTAGTAAAAAAAAAGTCTAAAAAAAAAAACGAGTAGAAAGTACTGTCTGGAAATGAGAAAGAGTTGCTGTTCCGTGTAAGCCTAGAAGTATTTTTTAACTTTCCACTATCGTGTTTTTTTCATTTTATCGACATTCTTTAACGATGAAGATAGTAAACAGAAACTGATATCACGATTCTTATCGGAAAAGAACAATCCTGGAAATGAATAAAAA
>BMAV01009292.1:65026-76418 GCA_019973955.1 Trichonephila inaurata madagascariensis
AAGAGTCTCTTTCTCGCAGAAGGAACACACACCACACACACACACGAATTTCTTTTAATATTAAATTTTGAAGAGAAAAAATTTATGGTGTGTTTTAAACACAGTCAAAGCACTGATTTTTTAGATGAATTTCTCTTAATTAAAAAATCCTCATAATAAAACGAAAAGTTTTTTTCCACAAATATGATTTCTAAACCTTTTCAATTCAAAAAGTATTTAAAATTTTTTATAAAAAATAATGTTATGAACTTTTATAAGAAAAATCGAATAGTTTTTAAAATTGACAAAATATGTTTTCAATGTAGAAATGAAACAATCATTATTTATATATTGTAACCAATAATGCCTTTATGGTGCAACAATAAAAAGTAATACTAGTTCCCAGTTGCTAGGTCTGCAATTATAAAATACCAATCCGCAACTCAATTTGAAATAAAAAATATTGTAACCAATAGCAATACAAAAATGCAAAGATATGAAGTATTAAAAATAGCTTTCGATAAAAGTTCCATTGCCAGTTCGATAACAAATTAGCGATTAATTGAGAGTTTTGATTATGTAAAATCTTCATTCACAAGAAATCAATCTTAAGGTATTCGACTACGTTCGGAACCATGATTTTAAAAAAGAGCATAAATGTATAATTTTCATGATATTTAGTGTTACTTAGATTAGAATACATGTATAAAATTGTTTTATAAGGACATTATGACAAAAAATTATTTAAATACAATATTTTGGCAAAAAATTAACTTAGAATAACCTTTTTTTCAAATGTTCTTCTTTTGTAAAAAATGCTTCTATTGTATTAATATTTTGCCTGTATATAGCTCAGACCTCTGTACAGAGGCTCAACTATGATTTTTGAAAAATTCAAATTATTTTCAGAATTTGTAGTGGATGACTCTTGATGTTAATACAGTTATTCAAACATTAATTTATTAATCAAATTAAAAAATGAATAAATAGTAACAAACAAAAAATAGTCCAACAACATATATAGAAAGGAAAATCTTTCGTTGTGTCTCTTTAGCGCAATGGATGGCGTTTTGGACTTCTAATCGAAAAGTCGTGGGTTCAAATCCCACCTAGGATGGCCTAATTTCTGAGAATGTGTTTTCTTTTTTACTATACTATTTTATTAAAATAATTGAATTTAACTAATGAATAAATAATAAACGAAAAAAAATAGTCAACACCCTATATAGAAAGGAAAATGGAAAATTGCAAGGAAAATCGCTTTCTATTTTGTCACTTAATATTGTGTTTCTGTCATACGTATATACATATTTATATTAATTGTAACTATTTAATAAAAAAGTAACTAACATAAAATTTTTCTTTGTTGACCTACGTCAGAATTGACTTAAGATAGGATAATAAGATGCAGAGAGAGAAAATTGTAGCAATATTTTTAAAGCTTTTTTTTTTCGCTATTATGACATAATCGCCTCTAATTTTAATTCCAAAATAAATTAATTTGACTCTTCGAAATGTGTGCGTTTTGAAATTAAATTTCGATAATGACAGAGCGAATTTAGTTTTACCTCTTTATTCAAAGTTAATTAATATACTGATGTATACGTTACCCACGAATGGATTAACGAAAATCAAATTTTTTTTTATATCCACCTATCTACGAAAGAATAAGCCAAGGATACCACGAGTACTCTTAGTTTACTTCTATAAAACGGCCGGATGATCCAGTTTTGGTTTTTATTTTTTTCTCAGAGTCTAATTAACAATTAAAAAAAATGGCGGTACTTTTTAAGAATTTGGAGAGGCACAAAAGAGCCGCGATACTATGGTTGAAAAGTATAATGGTTAAAAAACAAGTAATATAAAAAATTTTTTAAGTCAATTCCTACTTAAATCAACAAAGAAAAATTTTATTTTAGCTACTTTTTATTAAATAGTTACAATTAATATAAATATGTATATACATAGGACAGAATCACAACATTAAGTGGTAATTAATTTTTATTCATTATCATTAAAGTATCGTATTGTCATCCAAAACAATCGTGTACATAATGTCACGTTCCCCATAAGGTCAAAATATTATCGTCTGCTATCTCTTAAAAGCTAAACATTATTGCAATATTCTCGTTTTGGAATAGTTTGATAGAAGTTTAATGAAAATAAAATGTTTTACGCTGTATTTGGTAAAGAAAAAATTGTTTACATCAAAACTGGAGTTTAAAATTGTGCACCAGACGAAATTTTAAAGCAAATAATATAAAAAAAATTTTTTTAAGTCAATTCCTACTTGATCAACAACGAAAATTTTTATTTTAGCTACTTTTTATTAAATAGTTACAATTAATATAAATATGTATATACATATGAACGAATCACAACATTAAGTGGTAATTAGTTTTTTTAAATTATCGTTAAAGTATCGTATTGTCCTTTTAATTTCAGTCCAACTAAATGCTTTAACACGTGAGAAAAAAACCATTTCAAGTTTTGACACAAGTCGCTAACGTGGCTGTATTTGTAATTCTTTAAATAATTAGTTTTAATCCATTAATTTTTATTAATTATAATTAAATTATTGTAGTGTCATCCAAAATGATCCTGTATATAAAATTTCAGCTCAATTGAGCGCTTTAAAATGTATTTTATTAACGATTGAAAATTCGACCAAGATAAATAAATAAATATACAAATATATAAATAAATAAATATATAGACAGTGAGAGCTAATAGTAGGAATTGAAGAATGAATGATGTCCCTATTGTGCAAATTAAATATAAAATGAATAGATGGCGCTGCAAGTCATCTGAGCTTGCAGAATCAGTTAAGTGATGTTCTTTGTGCTGTAAACATATCTTCTTTGTGTGTCTAATAAACCAAACGTCTAAAAGGATGAACTGAATTATTGAAATAACATAAAAAAATATAAACGATATAATCGTCTAAATCAGGGGTGGCCAACCTGCGGCCCGGGGCCACCTGTGGCCCGCCTTGAATAATTTTGCGGCCCGCGACATTCTTCACAACTACAAAATTCGACTATTTTGTACAATATTTTTTGTTTAAAACGAGTTTTTTTTTTTGCGAAAAATAAATCCCGTAACTGTTATTATTTTATCACGCTGCTTATGTTACTGCGAATCGCTTTTTTTTCTAAATTGAAATTTATTAAACATAATTCGTGCTTAAAATTAACACTCGAAAATATGCAATATCAATTACAATACGCAAATACACATGCATTGAGATCGACTTGCAAAAACTAAGTGAAAGAGTTGAGAAACAGATATCTCACTAATTAAATAAATTAAACATTATTTGACCATTGCATTATTATTATTATACTCTATCTATGCTTGTATACATAATAATAACATATCAGTCTGTTTTAAATTTTCACTTCAACAGATGTTTGTAATGGATCCAAATCTAATATAAAGATATATATTTTTATATGCGGCCCGCGGGATTGTAAACTTTTTCCGAAGTGGTCCGGGAGGTCATTTGGGTTGGTCACCCCTGGTCTAAATGACCAATGGAATTAAGGATTCGGGAAATATAACAGTGCCTGCCGAAGAATTGACATATTCATTTGAAAGCCTTTGAAAGCTTCATTCTATCCAATTCGATATGCTACACAGAATTATTGTATTTGCATAAAATCTAGTTAATTTTATGTCCTGGTCCAGTATCTATTTCAGAATACATATAATGAAAATATCGTTTTATTTGTTATCGGTTAAAGCTTATGGCAAAAGAGCAACGAATTTTTTACCCTGTCTTTCATCATTTTAATCGAGCATGTTTCCAGAAAGGATTTTTTTGCAGTCGAATCAAATTTTTGTCATTAATACTAGAAAAGTGCTGCATGGTGTAATTGGAAATAAAGAGAGTAAAGGTAAATGAAAACATTACTAATCAAAATTTAACGGCCTTTAAAGGGCACATATCGATTACTGATAGCCATATACGTCTCGGAAACTGAAGCCGTTTTGGGTTATCATTTACTCTAGCCATTGTTCTGTAATTTATTTAAATTCTGATCGATGAACATGAGTAAGCAAATATGAAAACTTTTTTTCGGTATTGAAGTGGATTAAATGTGTAAATTAGAAATGCATATTGGAAATTAATTTAAGGTATCCGACTATACGTTCGGAACCATGATTTTATAAAGAAGCGCAGAAATGGATAATTTTCATGATATTTAGTGTCACTTAGATTAGAATACATGCATACAATTGTTTTAAGGACATTTTGTGACAAAATAAAATTATTTAAATACAATATTTTGGCAAAAAATTAACTTCGAATAATGTTTTTTCAAAATGTTCTCCTTTTGTGAAAAATGCTTCTATTATAATAATATTTTGCCTGCATATAGCTCAGACCTCTCTACAGAGGCTCAGCTAGAATTTTTGAAAAATACACATTATTTTCAGAGTTACCAGAAATTTAAATAATTATTGGCGTTTTTTTCTTAAAATTGCTCCCCTCTGTTGTCGTAAAATATGGATAAACCCACTTGTAAATTATATATTTAAAAAATTCTAGTTGAGCCTTTGTACAGAGGTCTGAGCTATATACAGGCAAAATATTATTAAAATAGAAGCATTTTTCACAAAAGGAGAACATTTTGAAAAAAAGATTATTTTAAGTTAATTTTTTGCCAAAATATTGTACTTAAATAATTCTTTTTGTCAAAATGTCCTTAAAACAATTACATACATGTATTCTAATCTAACTGACACTAAATACGATGAAAATTATCCATTTTTGCTCTTTTGCAAAATCACGGTTCCGAACGTAGTCGGATACCTTAAGTTAAATAAGAGTTCTGACCGGCCTGTTCCTGACTTGGAGATCTGCTAATGCACCTTAGTGCCAAAGGTCACGAAAATTGAGATTGGCACAGTAGGCTTTGACCCGCCATGGGCTGTTGCGCCACTGAGTATAGTTTAGCTTATGTTTTAAATGAATATTGATTCTTTTTTATTAAGAAGCAATTTTTCCCTTAATAAAAAATATCAGAAGTGGTTAAATTTATGCAAAAAATTAATGTAGTTTAATAAAATGAAAGACAATGAGACATTGCTTTAGTTATACATCAATAGTAGTACAAAGTATATTTTCAGTGAAGTTATTTCTAGGTCATATATTTTAATTTACCATTTATTTAAACGAAATAAGTATTATTACTTTGTAGAAGCAAACTAAAAATTTCCCATGATTCTTCAAAGTATTGTATAATGTCTATAGTACACTGAAGTGCTGTTCTTTCTCTGTCTTTTATTTTCATTAACAAGCATTTAAAATTAACATATTTTTACCCCGTCTATTATTTAATATATTCATTTAAACTATTAAATATTATAATAATATATTCATTTCACAAGTGAACAATTTAATCATTAGAAAAGGGTGAGGGGTAGAGAATATTGTTGTTGCTCCATATGGCAAAAGATGTTATTGCACACCTATGAGTTTAGTAAGAGTCGCAATAAAAGGAATATAAAAACTATAACATTAAAAAGGAGTAATAAATGATTTTTTTACCGTTTCGTCGAGGCAAATCTCACCAAGCTGGCTTTACTAGCGACAACACACAATACACACACACACACAAAATGTTATAAATGTTAGCTGTTATTGGTTCTCCATCTATTTATGAAAAAGTTGTTACTGATAAGAAAATACTACTACATGTTTTGAAAATGTGGTGGTCATTCATCAGGGATCTATTTAACAACAATGCTTCATTTATTTTTCAGCAAGATTCTGCTCCTTGCCACACAGTAAAGTAATTGAAAGACTGGTACCGTTCTAAAATCATTGAGTTGTTGCCCTTGCCAGGAAACAGGCCTGACCTCAATCCTATCGAAAGCCCGTGGCATTGTTTGAAAAATCTTGTCTGAATCAGGTACCCATGAAATAAAAAGAAACTAATTGAGGATACAATTGTTTCCTGCATCATCTAATAACTAAGGAAGATCTTAAAACCCTTTTTAGCTCCATGAAACATCGATGTGAAGCTGTAATAAAGGATAAACGCAACCTCGATAAGCTCTGATAACTCACTACTATCATCAGTATCCAATGTATAACGACAGTTATTGCAGCATAACTTTTTTTGCGTAGCAAATATTTGAATTTTCTTTTTTGTATTGATTTTAGTATTAAATTCTCTTTAAAATGATATAAAATACTTAGCATTTTGTGCAACAAAGGTTTTTGTATAAGCATACAAATGTAAAAAACATAATAACTTAAAAAAGTGTCCACAAATGTGGCCACCACTGTATAAAATGAATTATTACTACAATTCGACTTCAATAACGTGAGCCTTTAAATCCAAGAAATTGCTGAAGACGCAAGGCAGGATGATCTAGAGTAGCATCGAATGTTTCCTGTTGAATTTGTAGGTCATGTCTTGTGTAATGCCGATTTTTAAATCAACAACAGAGTTAGGTTTACCCTTATAGCAGTGCCTTTTAAATATATTCACAACTAGAAATCGCAAAGATTCAAATAAGGTGAAAGGGGTGGTCAGGCATTTAGAAACATCTGCTAATCCTACGATCTTCACCAAAAGTTGAATAAAGGAGTTGAGTAACATTTTGAACAACAGGTTCTGGGGCTCCATCGAACATAAATATTGTTGAATTTAGGCAGTTTTTTCCTTGCAAAGCAGAGATCGTATTATTTCTTAGCATTTATTGTAAGTAGTGCCTGTTACCGTACAGCAAACTAGCAGTGTAAGAGAAAGATTTTCGAAAAAAGAAATGGATCAATAATTATGTCAGCAGTCACACCACATTAAACTATAACAAACTTTGAAAGCTAGAGTTTTTCAGAAAGAGCAGGCCGGTTGAATGAGTCCTATATCCTATAATGCCGGGTGTTGACTTATCCTGATAAAGTAAAATGCGTTTCATCAGTCCACAAAATCTTTTAAACCTATGATTCGTCATCATCATTTTGGAAAGAATAGAGTTGAAGAAATCAATTATTTGTTGTGGTTCTCCTGTTTGAAAGTGCTGCAAAATTTTAATTTTGTAGGGATAACATCGTAAAATGTGGCACAGGACTTAGCAGATGGTCGCCCGTGGTATTTTAAAAGTCCTCGAAGCAACCCCAAAGCAATTGCTTCCATGATTTCTTCCACAACTTCCTGATTCACAGCGTTTCATCCTCCAGTTCAAAGGAACACATCCCATGTTCTCCCATAGTTTAAAATTCACTAATCATTTTCTTCAAGCGATTCACAGACATCGGTCATTTTCTCAAGGTGATGATATTTTTTCAAAGCAACGGTATAATTGTAACAACATAACATAATTGTAAAAAAATTTACTAACAACACATACAGAGTTTTACTTACAACAAAGTCATAGCTGAATCTGAAAGACGCATTAATTTTATCAGCCGAATATTTTAAAAATGTAAGTGGTACGTATTTTGACATCGAAAGGAAAGAAAAAAACCCCGTTTTATTAAATTACTACGTCACCTATCGAAAATAAATTGAACTAATTTTTTAATTGCGCAATTTGTTTCACCATGCTGTAAATGTAACAAATACCAAGATTCTCCAACATATTTCAAATAGTTTTTCTTCTACAATCTTTCAGACACTTGCATTTGAATTATAAACACCTTGTATATATGTTACCGTTAAAGAGTGTAATTTAGTTATTTCATAGAATAACTATAGGTATTTCAAGAAATAAATAAACAAATCATTAAAAGTATATGTTACCGGCAAAGTATGAAATCCGGCATTCTATAGAATTCCTAGGCATTGTATAGAATGTCTAAAACTAGCCGGCAATGTATGAAATGAATCTTATTTGATACATTGCCTAGGCATTCTATAGAAAGCCTAATGGGAAACCGGCAAAGTATGAAATACATCTCCGATTCGTTTCGAATATTGCGTGGCAAGACATGAGACTTTTAACGTGTTCCTTAGGCATAGAATTCGTCAGCTGCATATTGCGGTTTGTTCGGAAGTGTCGAAATACTCAATTTTACTAAAACATGTTCAACAGAAAATTGATTTTTTCCTGTGCTGCATAAAAATGGAGGAGTAATGGTCTACAGCAGGGTTCAGCAACATATGACACACATGTGCACGTGGTACAATTCTCAGTGGCACTTTGTAGTACTCTACAAATTTGTCAATTTTTGAATTGTTCAAAAAATGCACTAATGTATGGTATGCTGAATCATATTGGTAGATTGGTTGATTACGCCACAGCTAAAAGGTTGCCGACCCCTGGTCTAAAGACATAAAACAACCATTCGACAATGAGCTGCCCAAAATTCGAGTTAATGCTGCATAAAAATAAAAAATATAAAAAAATAATAAATTTTTTTTTAACTGAAATTGCTAGAAGTTAATAACTGATATACAAAATGCCAAAATGACTACTAGAAGGAACCCAGGGACTACTATTGGTTACTGAATAGCTGTGATATGATATTTGTGGAAAATAAAAGTAAACTCACATTTAACCTGTTAATTAAGGTGTCAGTACCATACAGCAGTGGTCCCCAACCCCCGATTCGTGGATCAAATAGTATCGGGCTACTCAAGGAGTATTAAATTACTTCCATTTTAAAAACTGACGTGTATATCTCTCGTGTTTGTACGACTTTCCATGGAAATCACTTTACATTCCATGTAAAATTACTTTATGTTCATTTTTTGGTGCTACTGAATTTTATTCTGAAGGCATGTTTAAATACAAATAAATTATTAAATCAAAACAATTTAAAATACAAATAATCAACGTCCCACCCTCAGCGGGCCGTGGTAAAATTATCAAGCATTGACAGGTTCGGAAGATAGAAAGGTTGGGAAACATTGCTATACAGTATTACGTCACGGATTCTGAGGACGTGATAGAACTCTGAAGTATATAACTTTTTACCAAATACAAGAATACAAAACATTATGATAATGAACTGTACATCCACCTTTGTGAACCGTACTAGAGAAAACAAAGATATTTAAAAAAAGTTATTGTAGTGATACCTGTGATTTTTTCCCCCGTATGCCAATATATTGGCACTTGTAATGAGTGGCAAAGTTGCTATCGACTTGGAATTTCTAAAGGAATTTTAGAAGTTCCTTTAGAAAAGTACAATTTAATTTGTACGCTAAGAACTTGCTTAGAGTTGAAGATATTCTAAACCATGAAATTTCTCTCCTGTCAGTTGCAATAACCCAGTCCAATAGACGCGGCCAAAGATTTGTCAAACGTATATGTAAAACAAAGTACCAACATAAGAATTGTCTTTGTGTGAAAAATGTAATGAAATGTAATTTAAAATGGTATTCAAGCCTACCATGTTGCAACAAGTAGGTTAATTTTAATTTCTTGTTATTTATACAAAATGTTATTTTCCTTAGTAAGAAAAGCATAAATTTTGTTTGGTACAACTTTCATTTTCCTTTACGTATTTTGAATAGTTTTTTTTAATGGCGCTCTCACAGTATTTTGTCAGAATAACATTTATATTTTTAGGAAAGTACATTAATGATGTAATAAACTTATCACGACCTTATTTTATACTTTGCCTAAATAGCTTTAGTCATTCTATACAGTGCCTAGGCAAAGTATGTAATAAATAGCATATTTCATACTTTGCCTAAAAACGTCCGGCATTCTACACAATGCTTAGTCATTCTGAAGGATGAGGGCATTTCATACTTTGAGGGTAACATATATAATAGATGAAAAATTTTATACTTTACTTAGTTATTCTATGAAATAACTAATAATAGACAGTCAAAGTGAAAAATAAACAATTTCAAAGTTATTTTTTATAAATTAATTTCTTATAACTCTTGAAAAATACATTTTATTCCTATTGCGGATGATTAATTGATAAATAATAAGAAAAAGCAGATGATATAATTTATTATTGCTCATATTGCCAACAATAGTTAAAGGGAAAAAATATGTTGCAGAAATAGTTATATTTACATATTATAAAAAAAAAAAGACTTGCTGGAAAGAAAAACTGTTGCTTCATACAGACATTTTGTAAGCTTTTTCAAACAAAAATGTAAGAAAATTCTAATTTAAATTTTATAAAATACCTTTATTATTTATAACAGCAAGGATTGCTGTGATGACACACGGAATTGGGGTTCAAAACTGATTAAAAGCAACTAGAACCGGTTAAAAGAACTTTCAAGTGCCGTATTTTATACTTTAATGATCAAGCAATCGTTATTCTATAGAATAAATAGTTAACTTGTAGAATTCAATAATTTTATATACTTTAACTGACTTGTCTAGTAACTTTATGAAATACTTAGTTATTTTATGAATTACCTAGTTATTCCATGAAATAATAGATTTCACACTTTAACGGTAACATATACTCTAACATTCATATTTGGAAGAATGTTTTTAATGTAATAAAAAATTATAATATATAGGTAAGTATATAAATAAATAGATTAGGAATTTTCAAAAAAACGTCTTTTTTTATTCTTGATAGTAATTTCTTCTTCCTAGAAGCAATTACTATCAAGAATAAACGCACCAGGACTCACAAGTAAGCTTATTTTATACTAATGAATAATCAGTTGAAATAATTTTTTTTTCAAGAAATAAACACCTCTCTTTCTTTTATCAAATATTTCGGGGAAATCTTGAATTTTAATAATATTAAGACATGGAAAAGATTACAATTGAATTATCTTGTAAAAAAACAATAAAAATACCACATATGTGTTGATTCGTTTAATGTTTAGTTCCAAAACATTCCAAGAATAAATATTTTCATTTCATTAAAATAGCAATTTTTTCTCTTTAAGGTATTCGACTACGTTCGGAAACATGATTTTAAAAAAGCGCATAAATGGATAATTTTCATGATATTTAGTGTCACTTAGATTAGAATACATGTATACAATTGTTTTAAGGACATTATGAAAAAAAAAAAGTATTTAAATACAATATTTTGGTAAAAAATTAACTTAGAATAACCTTTTTTTCCAAATGTTGTCCTTTTGTAAAAAATGCTTCTATTGTATTAATATTTTGCCTGTATATAGTTCAGACCTCTGTACAGAGGCTCAACTATGAGTTTTTAAAAATTCAAATTATTTTCAGAGTTACAACCATTTGAAATAATTATCGGCGTATTTTCTTAAAATTTCTCCTTTCTGTTTTCGTAAAACATGGATAAACCGACTTCGGAGTTATGCATTCAAAATTCTAGTTGGGCCTCTGTAGAGAGGTCTGAGCTGAATACAGGCAAAATATTAATACAATAGAAGCATTTTTTACAAAAGGAGAACATTTGGAAAAAAGGTTATTCTAAGTTAATTTTTTTACAAAATATTGTATTTAAATAATTTTTTTTGTCATAATGTTCTTAAAACAATTG
>BMAV01009292.1:92514-110396 GCA_019973955.1 Trichonephila inaurata madagascariensis
TCAGAAATTATTGGATGGAGAGGAAAAATGACAGCTAAAATTAACTCTTTATCTACCGCATTATGATATACTGCAGTTTTTTGCATGCAACATTTTTTTTTGAGTCACTACATTGAAAATTAAGGGATATACATAAACAAAATACTCAATTTTGGGAAATTTAATCTGTTAGAGCTAAGTAATTAATTTAAAGATATTCAACTGTTAAATTAATTATATATACTGTTCACTTAACATAAATAGTCAAATTGTTTTCTAAGGTCTTCATTAACATACAGAAAAATAAGACACTTACCTTTTGACATTAACTATTTTTTCGGAACAAAAATGACGATATTCGTAATTCGTTCAAAATGTCAGTTGAAAATGCAATTTCTGCTATAAAACTATTCGCCTTCCTCGCTAAAATACTCATCATAGAATACGTGCTGCCATATATCTTGGAAGAGTGGATTTAAAAGAACATTCCTGCTAAGTATCGTCAGAGTATTCGTAAAAATGGTTATTCTATGTAATTTTAAAGTGAGACTGGTACTTATAAGTACCGATGGTAGATAAAGGGTTAAAGTAAAAAATTTTAGTTCCTCCCAAAAATGTTAATAGGTTTCAAACAGTTAAGTTATAATTTTGCCCTATATGCTAAATTCATCAATTATAACATTAATTAAATAAAGTTCTTACAAATTTCGATTCTTGCTCTAGATATTGAGCTGATTAACAGAAACAGAGAAGATGAAGGATTCCATGCCTTCCACTTGGACAATGAGGAGGAATATGTGAACATTCGTATATATGTAAAAGGAACAGAGGTATGTAATGAGGTTTTAGCAGAGAGATTAATAAAAACTTTTGATCTTACAGAAAATATATTCTTGATCTTTGATCTCAGGTATGTTTATGAAAATAGTTAAATAGGTTGAGATTTGTAAGAAATTATTTTTAAATTAAGCCCACCAACGCATTGTCAGGGGAGGGAGAAAAATGATTATAATCATAATAAAAAAAGGTTTTTTTGGACATAAGGCGTCTTGCAGTCCAGTAAAAAACAGAAGTTGCTCTAGTAGGAGGGAGAGTCCATAGTTATTTTGAGAGAGAAGGGAGAAGAGAGGGAAAACTAAAAAGGTGCTCCCCTGTCATTGGCACAGAATTACAGAGAGAGCAGAGAGGAGCATCAGGCAGGCCAATATTAAACAGACGAGAATCCAAATAATCATGTACGGTGAGGACTCTAAAACACGCCACTCCCTCCACCCCAGGGCGGACAGAAAGTTGAGCATATCTCTGGCCATCGAGTATACAAGACTAAAATTTATCATCAGTCAACTCTTTAAGAGCTGACATTCTTTTCTGGCAATTTTCATCCCTAATGAGATCGCTTGGTATTTCTTAGAGGAATCACACAGTAGATAAGGTGGATGCATCGTCGAAACCTCTTTGGCCAACTTGTCTGCTAGTTCATTTCCACGAATGTCGCAATGAGAAAGGATCTGTTGAAGGACGACCTCTCTCTCAGTGCTAAGAAATGATTATATAAGTTGTTTACACTTGGATTCATGTTCTGAGGGGTTTAGGATGCACCAGCGAGGATGCCTGCCACATTACACCCCGGTAAGAAATTATTAATTTTCTAACAGATTAGGAGGCAAGAAAGATATGTAAGATCCTTTCCAAAGAGTTGTGTAATATTGTAATATGATATAACCCTAAGACCATGGTAAATGTACTTACTATTTAGTGCATTAATTTTTAAATGTTCATGTTAAGGTATCCGACTACGTTCGGAACCGTGATTTTGCCAAAGTGTATAAATGGATAATATTTATGATATTTAGTGTCCCTTAGATTAGAAAATGTATAGAAAATTGTTTTAAGAATACTATTACAATAAAAAACTATTTAAGTACAATATTTTGACAAAAAATGAACACAGAATGACCCATTTTCAAAATATTTTCCTGTTGTGAAAAATGCTTCTATTATAATAATATTTTGCCTGTATATAGCTCAGACCTCTGTACAGAGGCTCAACTATAATTTTTGAAATATATAACTTAGAAGTGGTTTTATCCATATTTTACGACAACAGAGGGGAGAAATTTTAAGAAAAAAACGCCGATAATTATTTTTATTGGTTGTAACTCTTAAAATAATGTGAATTTTTCAAAAATCATAGTTGAGCCTCTGTAAAAAGGTCTGAGCTATATACTGGCAAAATATTATTATAACAGAAGCATTTTTGACAAAAGGAGAGCATTTTGAAAAAAAAGGTTATTCTAAGTTAATTTTTTGCCGAAATATTGTATTTAAGTAAATTTTTTTTGTCAAAATGTGTCCTTAAAACAATTTTATACATGTATTCTAATCTAAGTGACACTAAATATCATGAAAATTGTCCATTTATGCACTTTTTTAATATCACGGTTCCGAACGTAGTCGGATACCTTAAGCTATTTTATGACTTTTCATTTGTACTGTCATCTATTAATAACCTCAGAAAATTAAAAAAGTAAAAAAGAAAAAAAAAATGTAACCCTTTGCATAGCCTATTACCAACTCCTCCCATAGTAAAAAGATTTAAGTATAGGAAAATCATGTATGGGTTCATTAGTCAGGTATTGTGTCCAACTGCTGTTGCCACATATATAATGAGTAATGGGAGAGATAGATGATTTTGATCAACTTCGAAAAGTATTGTAATTGGACGTCGCTTGCGGAAATATTGGCATCGAAATTTTTGCTTCTTTATTGGTCTGGCACTTGCTAATCCCTTTATTTCGTAGATATTATGTCGAAGAGTTATGGACTCTCTACACCAACTAGATCAGGGATGGGTCGCGATCGCCCGCTGGACCACCAAGACATTTTTGGGGGACAGCTTTTACTAAAACCTAGGACATGCATACTAAAAGAAACATATTTGTGGAACACCGATGCTGTGTGGCTAGACTGAAGACTGGGTGGATCTTGAAAAAGTTAAAAGTTGAACACCTTGAAAAAGTTAAAAGTAGACCGCGCGCGTACCCTGGAAAAGTCTGCCCACCCCTGAACTAGATTATCGTCTTCGCCAAGTATGCCAATTGATTTCAAGATTTTCAGATCGGAAACGAAAAGAACGATAAACGTTTACTGATAAATAAAAAAAAATGGTTCAAGACTAAGTGAGATTGAATAAAGTTGGTAACATATATTCCAGTTTTGTTAAATATATTCAGGTGCAATCTACCAAGGTACATTGAAAGAGAACTTGCAATTTCCCTTTATGTGTATCTTTGTGCTTTCTAAAATTTCATGGAAAATAATATTGTTTTTTGCCATCAATGAGTAAAAAGCTTTAATATATTTTCCAGTATTACATTTTTTTTTGTTTTGTATTATTTACGAAATATATTTATAAATATAAAACAAAAAAGAAGTAAAAATAATCTAGTTTCCAATTTTTTAATAGCCTTCAATGGGTGGAGGTAAGTATACTTACTGCAAAAAAAATTGCATTAAAAGTCAAATTAATTTTACCTAATAAGCTAAATAAGGATTCCCTTCTTAAGTAAATTTGAATTCCAAACATATTTTAATATACCTTTACTAGAAATAACGGCCTGTTAAGGTGATAAAGCGTATTAAATATTAAGGATACCGGTACTTAATATTGAACCAACAATACAGCTTGTGTAATTATATATTGCGATTTTTTTTCACATGTTTTATGTTAATTAGGAAGCACACATAATTTTGTGCAGTAATAAAGTATATTTGAAAGAATGAAAATAAGTGGCTGTTAATGACAAATAATTCTTTAAGAATAATTCTTTTCTATATTTCCGTAAAATCCTCCACCCCCAAAAGCTGCACATTATTATGTATTTTCCTTATGACTTTTATTTATTTTACTGCTAAAAAGGTATTATTTTGAGGTGTTATAAAATTATGTATCTTCATTAACACTAGAACGTCCATCGGTGTCAATTTGACACCCGGGCCTGTTCAGTATTTTCTCCTTTCCGCACTTTTACAGGGAATTTGAAAATTTTTTGTGACTTTTAATTATTTTTTATGGTAATTACACAGTAAAAATTTTGTGCTTTTAGGTTTCGTAGGAGAAATTTTACAACTAAAAATACCTAGAACGTCCGCTGCTGTCATTTCGACACCAAGGCAATTTATCATCGTAAATAGTTGTCGTTTATCACTACTATTAGTAAAACAAACTTCCCATCACACATTTACTTGACCGTGAATGCAGTTTTATTGGGTTAGCAGTGGAAACGAATATATTTTTCTAAAATTGTTGTTTCTAAGTGTTTCGCTACATGACATTTGGTTATCTGATTATAAAAAGAAAAAATCATTTGATTTTTGAACCTTGTGCAGAGCAGACACCTAGAAAAAAATGGCTCCTAGAAAAGGTCTAAGCCCTGATGAAATTTCTAATTTATTGCGAGAGATTTCTAAGAAAGAATCGGATGGTGATGTGACCTGTCTTGCTCTAATTTAGATTCCGATGAAGACAAAAGATTGAGTAAAAGCACTGCAACGAATCTTAAAAAGTGCAGATATAATTGATAATATTCCAGTAAATCTTGATATATATCGCTAGGGTTGGCACAGAAATTATAGTAATGTTCCTGGCAGATTTGTGACTAGAAATGTTTTGCGACAAAGCAGTGGTCCAACAAGCTTCGCGAAACATAATGTCAACGTCAGTTTTTTATGATATAAAGGGTAATAAAATATGTTAATTGCATGAAATAATATTTAAATGTATTAAAACTAAAACCCACTGAACAGTAGTCCTGCGATTATTTAGTTAAAACAATTATTTTATATATTTTATATCGTGTGGTGTCAAAATAACACTGGTGGTCGTTTAAAGTATCCGACTACGTTCGGAACTGTGATTTTAAAAAAAGCACATAAATGGATAATTTTCATGATATTTAGTGTCACTTAGATTAGACTACATGTATAAAATTGTTTTAAGAACATTTTGACAAAAAAAAATTGATTTAAATACAACATTTTGGCAAAAAATGTACTTAGAATAATATTTTTTCAAAATGTTCTCGTTTTGTGAAAAATGCTTCTATTATAATAATATTTGGCCTGTATATAGCTCAGACCTCTTTACAGAGGATCAACTACAAGTTTGGAAAAATTCACATTATTTTCAGAGTTACAACCCATTGAAATAATTATCGGCGTTTTTTTCTTAAAATTTCTCCCCTCTGTTGTCGTAAAACATGGATAAACCCACTTCTAAGTTATGTATTTAAAAAATTCTAGTTGAGCCTATGTACAGAGATCTGAGCTATATACAGGCAAAATATTATTATAATAGAAGCATTTTTCACAAAAGGAGAATATTTTGAAAATGGGCCAATCTATGTTCATTTTTTTGTCAAAATATTGTACTTAAATAATTTTTTATTCTAATACTATTCTTAAAACAATTTTATATACATTTTCTAATCTACGTGACACTAAATATCATAATTGTTATCCATTTATATGCTTTTGCAAAATCACGGTTCCGAACGTATTCGGATACATTAAGGGTATTCGAAATTCCAGACGTTTTAGTTTTAAATGAATTTAAGTATTCTGAGCCATAAAAGTAAAGAGCACTGCATTAACATCACAATGCAAACTGTGGATTATGATTATATTTCAATAACCTTCCTGTGTTTTTTAAAACTCTAAAAAAAAAAAAAAAAATTTATGTAAACTAATTTTTGTGGTACATTTTTGTGTTGTGTGTGTGTAAATTATAAATAAAGGAACATTTAAAAAATTTTTTATTAGGGAAGACATGAATTAAAAGATCCTACAAGACTTTGGAAGGATGGTGTTGTTCCATTCAAGATTTCAAATAGTTTTGGTAAATACATAATCATGTTCTAAAAGTATGTCATGTATTATTATGAGTATTCTAAACATGCTTTTACGTTTAATTAGCCTTTTATGGAAATGAACGTTAAAAATATATCTGAATATTTATGCTTTTAAGTTGGTTAGATACGTAATTGTTTAAATTTTAGAATTATTTTGTAATTTAGTTGTTTTTTACTTGCAGTATTTTTCTCTCGGGACGCTTACAGAATTATTAAAAAAAATTGCTGTTTGAGATTGTGTTAAAGCTAGTATAAAGAAATTATTGAAGAAGTTGTAAAATGGAACATCATCTTTGTTCATTCAAAATTAAATCTTATTTCTTTTATTTCCCTGAAGCGTTTTGCACTTACGTTTAAAGCAAAGCACACGTTAAATTTTAAAATGAATTGCGTACTGAATTACTTGAGAAATAATTATGAGCAGAAGATAATTAAAAGATAAATCTAATCAATAGCAACATAGGAGAGTTCATAATTCTGCAAAATGTTACTGATGTGGAGAATTCTGGACTTTAAATATTAAATAAATTATGGTAGATTTGGTGGCGTGCTCTATACAGTCTTTCTTCAGTGTAACAGTTATTTATTATTTTAGGTTAGGTTACATAAAGACAACAAATATTGTAACAAAAATCAAAGACAAAGAATCTGTACTGGTTTTCATAGAGTACACATTTCTTCCTTACTTGGCCCGTACTGCAATTGAGTGGTCGTTAGAGGGCGCAGCTGCTGCTTGTAATAGTTAATTAAGAGTTATTATGACAAAAGTGGTTACACTGTAATTTTTCTCCAAAATTTTCTAAAATTTCAAATTGAGTCAAATAGGCACTTAACTCTTCTAAGAGTAAATTTTTTAAATGTGTATTTGAAAAAGCCTAAATACACTTTTTATAATTTTTCATCCTTAAAAAATTTTAAAATTGAGATAAATATGACTTGGAAGAGTTTTCGCCTCAGATGTAAATATTCTATTATTATTTAAAAGATACAAGGCTTAGCAAACAGTTGGATTACACATGAGCCATTCATTCAGCACATTATTTTTTTAATACACATTTATTTATTTTATGTATATAAATTTGAGTTTATATTGATTTATATTTAGGGTTATATGCAACAAACATGTTCATTAGCACTGAAAGTTTTAAAGTTATTTATTACCTGTAACGGAGTCTATCATGCTTTCTCTAAGAAAATCCATCAATTTAAGGTATCCGACTACTTGCGACAACTTTTTTTTGAAAAAATAGAGATATGGGGATTTTTTTGTGACTTTTAGATATATTTAGTATATTTTACAGGTGAACAGAAACAGAATTTTTTTTATTATTAAAATGGGAAAAAACTGGTGAAAATGTACAAAAAATTACATAAATGGGGCCCTCTCTGTACAAAAATATTTTGAACAAATTTTCAATTTTTCAATTTTAATGTGTTACTTTGTTATTCATGTTTGAAGTGACCTTCAGGATAATAGATATTTTAATTTCTACAAAACCTAGAGCACTTTATCTTAGTGACTGTATGAAATTGCTTAAAAAGACAGTAATTATATTCACATAAAGGACTGTAAATTTTGAAATAAAACAGTTATTGATGAATCTGAAGGTCAAAACATTTCTACTGTTATACGAAACAACTTTCACAAAAAATTTCACCAAATTATTTTCAAAACTTTTTGATCAATCGCTGTCCCCGTTTGAGTTTTTCGAGAAAAAAAACACATTTCGAGTAAAACCTATTTTAAAATTTGACATCTTGTGTAAAGTTATGGCATCTTCTTTTATTAGTGAATGGAAAATAAAAAGGTTGGTGATTTTATTAAGCTAATAAGATGGTTTATAAAATAAAATAATAAAAAAAAAAAACTGTCAATTTTTGAAAAAAAATCATGATTTTATGGTACCTTACATAACTATTTAAAAAACATGTGTATTTTGTGAAATGTTTGACTTTTGTACACAAAGCGTTGAAAAATAAATGTTTGTGAAGCTTAATATATAATTTTTTTTAAATGTTTCAAATATTCTGAATTTATTCATACTTTGAAGTATTTCTTTCAGAAAAAGAAAGTGTTTTCGTTTATGTCTTCTTCATCTCGATTGTTTAAGTCTTGAAATAGATATTTTAAAATACGAATATTTCTCACAAATAAAGAAGAATGTGGTGAATATAGTGAAAGAGAAATAGAAAATTCATTCATGAAACATTTTATTCGATGTTATGTAAAATGTTTGAAAACTAATTTCTTTCTATTTAGAATGTGATTTAAATTGTAAGTATTCAGCTCAGTCTTGATACTAAAACTTATTTAAAATGAATTGGTAACTAACAAATATAATCAGACTTTGAGAAAATAAAGTTGATAATAAACTAGTGTTTCGAAATAAAATATTTGAAGAGTTTTAGAAATCCAGAACTTAGTTTTTCCAATTAATTTTTTGAAGGAAAATGATGTTTATACACAAAAACCTATGAACTCATTATCTAAGTAGAACTACTTTTAAAATAAATTTCTGATATGTTTTTAAAACATGAAATAAAACATTTCATTGTTATAACTTAAATGGAACAATAGAGTCAATCAGGGTGATATAAAGCTGTAGCAAGATTCGTTTTCTTCATTTTCTCTATAATCTTTGAAAATAGGTTTATGGATACATTTTAGAACAAAAAGAAAACTTAGTACTCTATTACGAAACTCAGACACCAAATCAGATACTGAATGATTTTACACTGTTTTCTTCGTGAGCAAATTATACACCAGTCTGGTTGCTATAGTTACAGACATACAGAAATAGCATAATCGCATAAATTAGTATATATTGATGGAGCATAAAATAACTAAACTTTTACACTTTTAAACTGAAAATTTTCAAAGATATTCTTTTTTTTTATTTATAAAGAATTATTTGGCTTTTTTTTCTTTTCAAAATGTTTATATTTATTATTTAATAAAGTAATTAAAAATATTGATAGCAAGTACTGAAAAATAGACATTAAAATAATTTATATTATTTTTAATTTTTTTTCTTTGCGAAATTATTTGTCAAATGTAAAGTAAACAGTAAAGTAAAATTGTATTAACAAATGTAAAAAGTTTTCTAATATTTGACATCTATTGGCAACACATAAATTTCCTATAAATATATATATATATATATATATATATATATATATTCAAAATGCGTTCTTACAAAATTAATTATACTTTTATTTTTTGTATTCTTTTTCCCAAATGTAAAATACAATTTATCTAGGGATTCATTTCCAAATTTAAATAGGTTTTTATTCCAAAATATTAACCCCTCAGGGGGCTCACCTTCTTTGGGTGGGTACGGGTGTCACAATCTCGAGGTACCCTAGTGATCTTTTCCTTTTCCCAAGGGGTTTACTATCTTTGGTAAACACAGGTGTCATGACCCCGGGGTACCCCAATGATCCTTCTCTATTTTCGACCCTCCATCTTGTCATCCAATTTCTTCTTTTCCCGTCCAGACCACAGACATATGAATGTTTGGAGCAGTATAGCCAAAACTGGCTCTTGCGCCATAAAACACCAAAATCAACTCAACTCAACTCCAAAATATTAATTTTATTTTTTTTATGAATTTAATCATATTAGAGATAAATTCTCTTTATCGTTTGCAGTTTTAAATTATGCACTGTAAACTCTTTAAAAAGTTCTTTTTTAAAATTCTGGAACAGTTATAAATTATTTACCACCAATTAACCCAAAGATTAACCTTTTTATTGTATTTTTTTAAAAAATTAATTTGTTCTGTGGCGTATCGATTAAAATTTGCGAAGTATTTTAATCTAATTATTTTCATAGGTTCAAAAGGAAAAGGAACCGTTTACTTAGCCATGAGAGAAATCATGATGAAAACTTGTATTCGTTTTGTTCCTAAGAAACATTACTCAAATGCCTTCATTTTCATCGAACCAGGAATTGGGTAAGATAAATTATTAATCTATTTCTAAGACAAGCAATACAAAAAAAATTTAAAGTCAATTCCTACTTAGGTCAACAAAGAAAATTTTTATTTCAGCTGCTTTTATCAAATAATTACAATTAATATAAATATGTATATACATATGACAGAACCAAATATTAAGTAGCAATTAATTTTTATTAATTGTCATTAAAGTACCATATTGTCATCCAAAACAATCGTGTATACAAAATTTCAGTTCAACTGAGCGCTTTAAAATGTGAGAAAAAAAAATCTTTTAAAGTTCTGACAAAAATCGTCAAAAATGATTCCAATGGTTTGTGTTTTTAATTTTTTGAATAATTAGTTTTAATCAATAAATTTTTATTAAATTACCGTACTATCATCCAAAATAATCGTGTATATAAAATTTCAGCTCAATTGAGAGCTTTAAAATGTATTTTATTAACGATTGAAAATTTGAACAAGATATAAGGAGATTGTAAACAAATAGTAGGAATTGCAAAATGTAATTAAAATTCTAATAACTAATAATTCTATTGAACTTTCTTATTAATAAGTATGGGTGGTTCTGGTGTGGTATAATTTTAGAAATGGATTCAAAAAAGGGCAAATTTCTAAAGTAATAAATATAATATCACATATCATTTATTGATTATTGCATATTAACTCGGATAAAATTACAAATCTATTGAAATTATTTTTAACAAAAATTCAGATAATAATAATTTTTTTTAATATGAATTAATATTGAACATTCACAAAAAACAATCATTAAAGCGAGTTAAAAATTTTAGTTAAATAATGTAACCTTACTAAATTTGAAGTCAAAAATTTTGTTCAAAATATGAGGCAAAATGTTATTTGCCTTTTTCCAATGTAATTTTATAAGTTTTTTTGAAAAATTCGGTATTTACTATCGCTCAACTTTGTTAATAGGCTCTTTTATTATAAAATGTAATATAATGACTGTAAAAATGTTTCATCACATAAAATTGTTAGAAACAATTAGGTTTAGAATAATTTTTTTTTGAGAAAAAAAAATCTTATTCAAACAATACAAGTAATTTAGACATCAAAGGTAAATGAAAATATCCCTTTCTTTGTGGACATTATCGTAGATATATTTAATGTTCAAATTTAAATACTAACATTTCAGAGATATTTTGATAAAAGAAGAATGGAGTTATCTTTGCATGTATGCATATTGCAACTAATTGAGATTATCTATTACAGTAAAAAGAAACACACGAGTCTATGTTTCTGTGACACAATATTAAATTTTATAAATTTTTTTCTTAGAAATTAACTTCATAACTCTCTATTTTATTGATTTACATAACATTTGTGTGTGAATTTTTTGATATAAACTTTCTGAATCTCATTTAGCTTGAGTGCACTGTAATCCCCAATCGCTATCATCCGAAGTTGACTTATAGTTTATCTGGTAATCACAGAGCTTAATGGATTTGCAAGTATTTTTCCTAAATCTCTTGCGATCAGTAATACTTTTTTCCGTCATTTTGAAGACGATCCAGAAGATCTTGTTTTTTATCAGGAAGTACAAAAATTATTTTTTTACATAGATTCTCTTTCCTGATAAGGTAAATATTCAGTAGCAAGATACATAAAAGGTTGCATGTTTGGAAGGAGTGAAAAATAGAAGCAAATCAATTCAAGAAAGAAAAAAAAATGAAGATCTCGACGAAAAGAGATATAGAAAACAAATTAAAGTATTTTGTGTGATATGATCACAAAATTAATAAGATTAGGTAATCTTTTGAATTCTCTCTCTCTACATTTCTCTCTCCATTTGGTCTTTATAATATCACTTAAAGTTTTCATAGCTCAGCTAAATATTTTTAAAAACTAACCTCACATACACAGTTAACCAATTTAAGGTGGAAGAGATAAAAATGATTTTCAACTTTAATACACATTTAATAAATCTTGCAGAAATGCATGCTCCCTAATCCGACAAACATTTAAATAAATATTTAAAATTTGATTGTGTGATTTGAGTAAAAAGTTTCTGAACTTTTAAACTATACTTATAAATCCTCTAATAAGATAATCAATCTAAAGCACCGATACGGAACCTGCGGCCCGCGGGCAGCATGCGACCCGTCAAGCCTTTTTCAGTGGCCCGGGCATGAACCATTGCTCTGAGAAATTAACTTATTTAAGAACAATGTGTTAAAAATTTGGTGGGAAATTCTTTGACAAGAAATCAAATATATCGAATTTGCTTTTTTACTGTTGATGTCGTACGGCTGCGAATTGATATTCTGTTTCTGTTTGTAACGATTAAGATTAGGATAACAGACAACAGTGGCGGCAATTTTATGGTTGGAACTAATTTTTAACAATCTATTATACTTTACAAGAGAAAAATATTCGAACGATTTGGAGGCTGACTGTTTTGCAGTGAAAAACAAACATGGATCAGTACTTGTTTGATTTGTCATGAAAGTGCTGTACTTAAAAAAATGCCAATAAACAGGAATAATTCAATGACACTTTTCTTCTAAGATCTCTTCCAAGAAGCGATAAATGGGTTTTATTAAATATTCTTTGAAACAGTAACATAGTTTTTTCTCAGTGGTAATGTCGCAGCAGTAACAAAGACATCCTATGAAGTTTGTTATATTATTGGTAATCATATGAAACCGTTTACTGATGCAAAAATTGTGAAGGAGCGTTTCTTAAATTCTCTTAATTTAGTGTTAGTGACAAAAAATGAAAAATATAAAAAATAATAATTGAAAAAAGCAAAACAGGAGTTATAATATTTTGATAAATTTTCCACATTTTAAATTTCCAATGTTATCTTAATTCTAAAGCATTCCCCCCTCTTAACCTCTTGTTGCGGCCCGCGTGAAATGGCTAACATATGTATGCGGCCCAGCAGGAGAAAAGGTTGAGTAAACCTGATCTAAAGCATTTTATCTGAATTCATTTTGCCATTACTCACGCTATTAATGATAGTGAAACACATATTATTTATAGGATCTAATTTAATAATATTTGCATAACTTTTATGAAACGTTACGACAAAAAATTTCAGCCCATTTAGTAAACGAAATTTCTTCTTTCAAGAATTTTGCATTAAGAGAGTCATCCAGAAAGTAAGGAACGATTGTGTACCCTGCTTGTTGCTGTTCTCCCCAACATTATTGCGGTAACAATTCAATCTTTTCCTAATTTCAATGTGAGCCAAGTCTTATTTCTATTTGGTCATGCGCCTTTGTTTTGTAACCTTTCAAAATCATTGGGCCCATCAAATACCCTGCATAGTGTCGTTTGTTTTCCGAATACACATAATATTCGACCTATGAATTCACTGCAATGACTTAAGGCCCTTTTATATGAATCAATGGGTGCCGTCCATTACAAACGGAACAGACAATCAGGAGCGAGTTTTAAATAGAAATCGCCTGGATTTCTTTACACCAGTGTTTCTCAAAATTTCAATATACTCGATCCACTGTTCAATCATCATTTTCATCGCACACCCCTTCCATACAATAACATTGTTTTGAATTCAATAATACTATACTTTGACACTAAAGCTAGAATACGATTTTAACCTCTTATGTGCCACCGACGTATATAAACGTCTCGCTCAGCCAAAGCATTAATTTTCAGGACTTATATATACGTCTTTCCAAAGTACTATCTTTTCTTTGCAGTGCTATCCATAATATTATTCCGAAGGCTTTGGAATGCAATAAAAGGACCTTGACAGTGTTTGCGAAGGATTTGATCATCTCAGAGGATTTTCTTATTTATTTTTCTGATCCCTCTCAAAAAAACATCAAAATATGCTCGTCTACGTAGAAAACGGTGGCATTGGAAAGCGAATCGCGTAACTTTTAATCGCCAGTTAAGAAATTAATTATAAACCGTACAAATTATCCAGCGATAATTATTAATACAAGCCCAAGGGGTCACTGATAATTATCAAACTTGTTCTTAATTTAGTGTTGTTAAATTAATAATAAAATATACATCGTACAGTACTGATACATTTGTAAGTGTATTATATCAGTGTAAATGTTTATTTTATATTTTATTGTATCAGAAAGTATTTTGTTTGTTTACTTTCTGTAAACTAATAATTTTAAAATAATCTTTTGTTTTCAACTTTTCAATATGCTCGCGCCCCCCTCGTAGAGTTATCACGCCCCCCAAGGGGGGCGCGCCCCACAGTTTGAAAAACTCTGCTTTACACGCGCAGTTAACTGACATTCCATGGTGTGTGCCACTCCTTCAAGCAATAGAAAAACATGTTTTCTTCTCTACTACTTTACTGAACTAAAAAAGACGGTACTTACATATTATCGCAACACACACAATCACCTCAACTCTATTAATAACTCACTAAGTTAGCAACTCCAATTTACTATGTGTCGTACGCGTCGAATCGGCAACCAAGTGCTTCATTTCATATAATATCGCCAATAGATTGCGACAGTGCGTAAGTACCAAAGAGTCATTATGGAAGATACGCTCCACACATGCGGGTATTTGTGTATTTAAAGTGGAAAAAGATTTGTAATGCTTCTTCGATTATTCAACGATGAGTCCACACTCACTTTTCCCCCGCGGCACTCTCTTTTGAGTCAACTTTGCATTTGTGGATGAAAGAAGCTCGCCTCGAAACCAGAAACCGAGTCGATTGACACAAAATTGCCTCGTGTGAAGTCGGTCAGAAAACCTTAGACTTCTTAGTCCAGATCCCAAACAAGAGACGTCAAATGTTGTCTTCAAAGGTGTTTTTGATTAATGACAATGCATGGTTTCATGCATCAATGGGAATATTGTTAGAAATTTTTGGATATCCTCCGTTCAGCTCTGACTTGGCACCAAGTGATCATCTTATTCTTCAAACTAAAGGAATATTTGACTGGAAAACAGTTCTTGAATGATGAAAAATTTATAAACAAGAAGTGACATTCTGCCTGACATCTTTGGCGACAGAAGGGTATAATATAAGAATTAAAAAACTGGCACCACCTTACAATAATATCCTTAACAGCTATGTCGACTAGAATTAGGTAATACGACTTTGTAAACAAAGCCTTTGTTTGATAGTTTCGTTTTTATTTAGTTATGCCTAAACGTTTTTTTTTTTTTTCTGAACGACTCTCGTATAAGTAAAATAAAGATAACTAAGACAACATACAAATGCATTTCAATCTCCTAAATATCATATATATGAATAAAATATTATTAGTCCATTGACCTATACTCTATAGTGACCTGTTCATCTCAGCATCCTTTTTAATTGAAATTATCTTATGCCACCTAATCTCGACTGCGGTAGATCAGAACCGACGAAATTCATCATGGCAAGGGGTTAGATGTATCCTTGTTAATAGCCGTATCCTTGAGCACCATGCAGGTGACAGTACGACATAGCCCGGTTTCACCTCAATTTTGAGGGAAAACTTCCTGGAGGGCCAAGGGCCTCACACCTCTCTTTCCCTTCCACCAACCTCACGAGTGGACTTGCGGCTCGATGACTATTTAGAGTATCCCCATGCCGCAAATGCACTTTACATTTACAAACATCCATGACTTCTCAGGGGTTTGAACCCAGGCCCTACGGCACCGCAGTCAGCGTCGCTAACCACTATACTGGATGGGTGACCGTCTTAGTTTTTTACACATTCAATATAAACATATAATCCAATTGTTCTGAAATGTAATTTTATCTCTTTTGTTGATGAATGTACTTGATAAAGTTGATAGTTTTATTTAATTATTGGAACGTCTCAAAATTTAGAGTTTTATCCTATTAAAGATCGTGTTTTCAAAACAACAAAGGGATTTTAACAGGCTTGAATTTTAGAAGTTGTAATAGTCTATTAACTTTGTCGTCATATGATCGACTTTTTGTAGGACACTAAATCTTAATTTTCGAGAATTTGCCTGAAAATGCGTGCCAAAATCATCATTAGTTCAAAAGTTAAAATCTTTAATTTACAGCCTTTGTGTTAAATTGTGTTACCTTGTTACCAGCCTTGTGTTACTGTGTTTCAGTGATATATAATGTATAGTAATTCCTATTGGGTAAAGTTCTAGTTGAACCCCTTGATTTTTTTTTGGGACCCCAAAAATTTTGTCAAATGGTGTCCATGTCAGGAGCGTATTTTTGAAATGGCTTCCTAGAAAAATGTGGTTTCTTAAAGGACATCAAAAAAGGAAAACGCGCGTAGGAAAAAAGTTGCTTAAACTGCGGAAATGCATGCTTTATGTTTATTTATAAGTTCCTATCTTCTTTTCTCTAATACACATATTTTATTCTAAATTTTGGACTTTCATACTGCGATGCTATAAATCCTTCGTTCATAATTAATCTTTTTTATTCAAAAGTAGGAAAAAATCCATTCATCGTGCTTCTAAGAAGAGGGGGGGGGGGAAGGGAAGTAATTTCCAAAATAATTTTTAAAAGAAAAATGGATTGAAACGTAGATTTTAAAATACAACAGCGAGAAAAATATCGGAAATGTAAGCTTTAGATTGATTTAAGTATCGTATAACGCATTCTCTCAAGGAAATGCATATTTTTTCCACATTTCGGATATTTACATTGTGATGCTATCAATCCTTAATTCATACATCAACAAATCGCCTTTTTCATGTTTTTTTCAGTCAATAGTAGGAAAAATCTACTAGTCGCTTCACTTTTAGTTTTTTTCTCAGCCATTCTGAAACAAACCATCGCCTTTAAACAAATCTTCCAAGTGGACTGTTAGGCTATAACTGATTGTCCGAAACCTTGTCCGAAAATACGACAGAAAAAGGGGTGCCATTTCCTCCTGGTAGGCAGAATCGCTAACTCAGCACGAAAACCTCGCCCAAATTTGGTTCCAAATTTTTGTCGCCAAGTCAGAAGGATCGACTAGGATCTAACCTTCATATTGATTTAATCTCAACAGAAAAAATCTATTCAATTCATAATTTTTTTTATTTTCAAAAAATTCTTTAACAGATCTAAACAGCTATGTGCTGTAAAAACTAAAATTTATATTAGCTTAAGAATTTAATGTAATTTAGCTTATTTTTCAAAATTTTCCCATAGGTGTAGAGCAAGTATAGAAAAGCTACTTAGTGGTAAGATAACTATCAGCAGAGTATGCAATAGCAAAGGGATTATAATTCATGAACTAATGCATGTCCTTGGATTCCATCACGAGCATAACAGACCGGATCGAGATGAATACGTGAAGATTAATTGGGAGAACATCAAAGAAGGTATAGTTTCAAGCCTGTGTTTTTATTTAGCGATAAGTAATAGAACCCAAAATCGGAATACTTTTCTGACAAAAATTTTTCAAAGATAAATATTATATCTTAACTTAGTCGTCCTTTAAAGAGCAGCATGTTTGATAATACTAATAATTTGTTAATAAATCCGTTCATAATTCAAGTGTAAAATGTGCTTAGTAATTCTTCTACACTATATAAAAAACTTTACAGAATAGTATAATACTATATAAACTTTAAATTTTTCATGTCCAATTGAGGAGAAAAAAATTTTTTTGAATGTTTTTAAAATTTAAGAATATTAGAAAATTATATATATAATGGATGTTTATTTTATAGTCTCACACAAATTTATAGAAAAACTGGAATTATTTTCTGCCTAAAAATATGTTTCAAGTTTGAATCTGCTTTTTGACACTAGGCGAAGACAGGTTTAATCCTTAAAGTGGTTTACGTACCTCATTTAAAATGAATGCTCGGTGATATTTTAAGCTATGATTCTGATTGAAAGAGAAAAAACAAGTGATATATAAAAAAAAATTTAGGTCAATTCCTACTTAGATCAACAAAGAAAAATTTATTTTAGCTACTTTTTATTAAATAGTTACAATTAATATAAATATGTATATACATAGGACAGAATCACAACATTAAGTGGTAATTAATTTTTATTAATTATCGTTAAAGTATCGTATTGTCATCCAAAACAATCGTGTATATAAAATTTCAGTTCAACTGCATGCTTTAAAACGTGAGAAAAAAC
>BMAV01009292.1:124494-136457 GCA_019973955.1 Trichonephila inaurata madagascariensis
ATTTTTTGTCAAAATATTGTACTTAAATAATTTTTTATTGTAATACTATTCTCAAAACAATTTTATATATATTTTTTAATCGAAGTGACACTAAATATCATAAATATTATTCATTTATACGCTTTTGCAAAATCACGGTTCCGAACTTAGTCGGATACCTTAAAAATGTAGTTTTAAGTTACTCGTAACCTTAATAATAAGTATGATACATATGATTTTAAAGTTGGTTTAAAGAAGCTAAGATATAATTATAAATTTTTGTTTTTCAGGCTTACGAACAAATTTGACTCTGAAATCATTTTTGTTAGCAATGTGTAGTTTGAATGCATAAAAAAATTAAAATTCTCTCCTTTTCCTTTTTAATAAATCATATTAACAACAAATCTATCTGAAACAACGATATATATTAAACCAGGACTTAGAACCGTAATTTTTCATTTCTGCCAGAAATAACGGTTTTGGGTTCAATTCCGAATGAATAACTTTATTTTACGTATATTCTTATTTGTACTAAACATATATATACAGTTCTATCATAAACAAAAAATGTATAATTCTGTCAAATTTCTGATTTTTATCTTTTTTTTAATTGGCATAATATCTGAAATGATACAATTCCCCAGCATGTACGATACGAGCGGTGAGCGTAGAACGGCTAGCATCGGCAATGTTATTCATTATCAAAATCGCATTTGACAACAAAGTTCATGATTTTGTCGATTATGTGTACTCTCGTCGCTTGAAGCTTGTCACTTATATCGTGCATTTGACCTTCCAATAATGATGCAAAAAATATGTTTATATTTATTTATTTAACAAATCAAAATTGCCTCGAATTATTAATGTATCTTCTAACGGTGTTTCACAGACATATTTTTCTTTAAAAATCATGGTTCATTCAACAGAATTAGATCTGCCTTCTACAAGTAGTTTCATGGGAAATTGAAACAGAGCAAGTAATATAAAAAATAGTTTTTAAGTCAATTCCTACTTAGATCAACAACGAAAAATTTTATTTTAGCTACTTTTTATTAAATAGTTACAATTAATATAAATATGTATATACATAGGACAGAATCACAACCTTAAGTGGTAATTAGTTTTTTTAATTATCATTAAAGTATCGTATTGTCCTTTTAATTTCAGTCCAACTGAATGCTTTAACACGTGACAAAAAAACCTTTTCAAGTTTTGACACAAGTCGCCAAAAGGGTCGCTAACGTGGCTGTATTTGTAATTCTTTAAATAATTAGTTTTAATCCATTAATTTTTATTAATTATAATTAAATTATTGAATTGTCATCCAAAATGATCCTGTATATAAAATTTCAGCTCAATTCAGCGCTTTAAAATGTATTTTATTAACGATTGAAAATTCCACCAAGATAAATAAATAAATATATAGACAGTGCGAGCTAATAGTAGGAATTGAAAAATACTTGTAAACTTCTAAACAGAAAATCGAGAAGCAATGTATATGTAATGAGGATAATTATAGGGTTGACGTTAAATTAGAAAATATTGATAAGTTGGTTACAGTAACAAAATGACTGCAGATATATCGAACCCAAATAAACCGATATTTTTTTTCGGCTCAGTTTCAGTTTTCGTTCCTACCAAAATAACGGTTTGTTTCTGGTTTTCGGTTCAGTTTCGGTTCGAAGCCCTGCATTAAACAAATATTAACATTATGTAAATTTAAGAAATTTCTAAAATTTAATCAAATTTTTTAAAAATTCGTTTTGTGTCTGTCAAAATTTACACGTTTTTAGTGAAAGTAGCTCATCCTAAGAAATATTTTTCAATCTATTAGATCAGCAATGCTTAACATGAAATAAATTTAAATAGGTGCAGTAAAAAAAATAATTCCCAGTCAACGATTATGGGATGATTTTGTTTGTATTTAAAATATGGAGATATCCTAACTTTTAATATAGTGTAGAAGTAACCTTTAGACCAAGCAACATTATTTTCAATAACTTTATTATTTACAAATTCCGATTCTAATTTCAATAAATTAGAAGTTACAAATCAGCTGACGATTGGAGTTGTACTGCCACAAAAAAGTTACAATTCGATTCATAATCATACTTTATATTTAGCCAACTTAAGTTCATGGTAGTTGAGTGACATCAGTCGCTATTGAAACATTATAAATATGTTTAATTTAAAATTACAGCAAAAAAGCCCGTGTATATGAAGCATAGTCATATAAGATTTTTATGCGTAAAACAATTGCACTCCGGATAATGCTATAGTTTAATCGTACGTTTAAACTTGATGGATTTTCAGTTTAATAGATATTATAATTAAAATAAAATACGATGTCTTTCCTCAGTTGTGTAGAAAAGAGCTTATACATTCGATAAATATTGCATGAGTATTTTTTTCTTAGAGTTCTGTAAAGGAAATCTTAAGCCAAATTCTTTTTCGATTCCTTCCAACTCTTCGACTATCTGTGTCTTCAGCTAAAACACGGATTTAACGTTTCTTTATTGATTGATTTGACGTTGCTAGTTTCTCTAAGTGAATTTTTTACTAAAATTTATTTCGATAAATTTACTTTTACAAGAGATTTATATTGTTTACTTTGTTCATTTAAGCTAGAGTAGACATAATGATAGCGAAGAAAATGTTATGTGATCCTGTCTGAGGAAATGAAAGGAAATAAGAGTCATACAAAAATAAAAGAATAAATATTTTTTCCTAATAAGTAATGGTTTTATGTGATTGTAAAGTGAATGGTTGAAAATAAGTACAAATACTATTTTCAACAGTGGAATGAACGGCTCAAATTGTTTTGGTAGTCATATCAGAATTTTATTTAAAATCCCTTTAAAAAATTCGGTGTATGAGGGTTGTCCCAGAAGTACCCAACCCAACAAGAAAACACAAAAATGGTGGGAAAAATATATTTATTTTCCCCACAACATAGTCTCTTTTCAGCACTACACACTTTTCCCAGAAATACCCTTTTCGAAACCCTTTTTATAATGAGAACTGTCTTGCTCCTCAAAATAGGCATTAACTGCCTACATCTTTTTCAAGTTTGGGAATAGAAAATAGTCTGAGGGTGCTAAACCTGGCAAATAGGGAGCATGAGGTAGAAATTAAAAATTTAATTCATTAATTTTGGCCTTTGCAATAACGAATTTGTGAGCAGGTGCATTGTCTTGATGAAATAACATTTTCTTAGCCAAATGAGGCCGTTTTTGCTTGATTTCTTCGCTTAAATATTGCAATAAGTTCGCGCAATACTCACCTTTGATAGTTTTTCCTTTTTCAAGATAGTCAATGAAACTTATCTCACGCGCATCCCAAAAAAACCGACACCATGTTTTTGCCTGCTGATGGAATGGTCTTAGCTTTCTTTGGAGCCGGTTCTCCCTTTTCAGTCCATTGTTTTGATTGTTCCTTTGTCTCGGGTATGAAGTGATGGACCCATGTTTCATCCAAGGCTAAGAAATGGTGCAAAAATTCTGCTTTGTTGCTGTGAAACTTCGCTAAACACTCAGTTGAAACATCTTCACGACACTGTTTTTGCTCGAGTGTGAGCAAACGCCACACCCATCTTGTACACTGCTTTCGCATGTGTAAATTTTCAGATAATATGCAATGTGCATCACTTTTTGAAATGCCTACTATGTCTGCTAGCTCGGGTACTTTCAGCCGACGATCACCCAGAACCGTTTTGTGGATTTTCTTCACCATTTCCGAAGTCATCACCTGATTTGATCGACCACTGCGATGCTCGTCTTGGCAGCTCGTACGTCTCGTTTAAACTCTGCTACCCAATATTTTACTGTTGTAAACAAAGGAGCAGACTCTACAAGAGTATAATCTAGTTCAACTTTTATATTAATTGGACTGCCTTTCAAATAAAAGTATTGTATCATATAACGATGACCAATTTTCTCCATTTTCACTAATTCCCTGAAGACGTTCACTATACTGATGACTGCTAAGCAAATACTAGACAATGTGGCGTCTTCAAACTTGAAACATATGCTTTATAGATTGCGTACTTTCTAATACAGTGTTATTTTTCAAACGACTACTGCCATCTCTTGGTCAGGTCGGTACTTATGGGATCCCTGTCATATAATTGAGGTATATTACAGATACATAAGCAATAGTTTTCGTAATGATGTTAAAAAGTTATTTTTCTGAAGCCAGCGTTATAATTTATTTCATTCTAAGCAGATTGACTAAGAAGAGGACTGATTTTTTTTTTACTGATTATCAGGGAACATTGTTTTTATAATCATTCCTTTCATTCTGTAATTGGAAAAACATCAGTGTACCATTTTCTATTCTATTATAAAAAGTATTTGAAAAAGTTTGAAGATATTATTGCAAATTTCCGTGAGGTAAAAGCATTCGATGACTCCAATTATTTCATTAATGACTACTTTATAAATGGACAAGAACAAACAAATGGCTACGCAAAAACAAATCGATGCATATACACAATAAGTATTATAACAGATTATTTGCAAAATGTACTCGTTATAAACAAGCTTTACAACGTTCCAGGGCCGTGGGTAGCCTAGTGGTTAGAGCACCGAACTCCGGACTGGAAGGCCTGGGTTCAATGCCCGTACCGCCAAATACCCTCCGAGTACACGCGGAGTACGTGCTCGTTAAATCAGTGGGTCCGAAAGTCTTGTGGGCTGAATCACGAGTGCAGGGAACTGGAGAAAATTTCCCTCCAATTCAGTTCCATGCCTAAATTGTGGAGGGGGAGATAGGTAGTGTCGCCATCTATCGTCCCTTCGGGAATTTCACCGAGCTAAGTCGTACTGTCACCTGTATGGTGCTCAAGACTAAGGCCAACGACAGGCGTACTTCTAGCCCATTGCCACAATGAATTTCGTGGGCCTCGATCTGACTATGTCAGACAGGTGGCATGAGCAACATCAACAACACAACAATGTTCCAGAAACGGTTCTCTAAGTCTTTCCACCATAGCAAGAACATAGTCTTTCTCTTTCTTATAGCAGTCAACGTACATGGCTGAACTCTTTTCTGAATAGACTCGACGTCTGTTTCAAAGACCCTTTGTATAGCCTGATGGTAATTTCTAGAACAAGGGTGGCCAACCCGAAGTGCAAAGGCCCGCATGTGGTTCGCTTTGAATAATTTTGCGGCCCGCGAGATTCATTACAGCTTTACAAAATACAATGGTGGCCAAAATTATGGACACTTTTTAAAATTGTTGTGTTTTTTAAGTTTGTATGTTTATAGAAAATGTTACGTTGCACAAAATGCAAAATCTTTTATATAATTTTAAAGAAAATTTAATACTGAATTCAATACAAGAAATGAAATTCAAATATTTATAACGCAAAAAAAGTTATGTTGTAATAACTATCTATATAAATTATAAATACTAATGATAGCAGTGTGTTATCAGTGCTTAGTGGGGTAGTCTTTACTTTTTATAACAGCTTCACATCGATGTTTCATTGAGACGAAAATAGTTTTAAGCTCTTCCTTCGTTATTGCATGAAATACAAAGAAACTAATTGAGGATATAATTGTTTCCTGGTATCATGTAATAACGAAGGAAGAGCTTGAAACTATTTTCAGCTAAATGAAACATCGATGTGAAGCTGTAATAAAAAATAAAGGCTACCTCACTAAGCACTGATAAATCACTGATATCATCAGTATCTAACGTATATCGATTGTTATTGCAACATAAAATTTTTTTGCGTTGCAAACATTTGAATTTTTATTTTCGTTTTGAATTTAGCATTAAATTGTCTTTAAAATTATATAAAATACATTGCCTTTTAGGCTACGTAGTATTTTCTATAAACATACAAACTTAAGAAACATAACAATTTTAAAATGTGTCCACAATTTAGGCCACCACTGTATGATTATTTTGTGAAATATTTTTGTTTTAAGTGAAATGTTTTGTAACAAATATATATCCCATAAATGTTTGTTTTTTATTACGTTGATTTGTTTTTATACATACTTAGACGTGAGCAGCTTTGCATTGTAGTGACCCCCCTCCCACGTAGCATCATGCTTGATTTTTGTAACTTTATATCGCTGCTTTAGCTTTATAGCTAAATATATATTTGATCAGTGCATTATTATTATTAAATTATCTATGTCTGTATTCATGAAAAATAATGAAAACATTAATAATAATTTATTCCGTTTTAAATTTTCACTTCAATAATTGTTTATAATAGGTCCAAATCGAAAATAAAGATAAATATTTTATGTGCGGCCCGCGGGATTATAATTTTTTACCGAAGTGGCCTGTAAGGTCATTTAGGTTGGCCACTCATGTTTTAGAAGGATAGATTCTAAAGGCTTCTCGATAATTCTTTGGCGATATATTTTTCTCCAAATTTGTCATTAAAGGCGATAAAGTTGCTAATCTAGTAACCCTGTTCACCACTTTTATGGTTGTCATAATCTTATTTTTCAAGTTCACGTTGGGAAGTAAACTATACCTGTAAAACTCAACTCTCAGGGGAACCAACACACAAGGCGGGTTTCAATGTAAATGTTTGAAAGACTCAGACATTTCCATCATTGAAAAAGATTTAGAAATTTCTGTTATTTAAAATGATTTAGAAATTTGTATTATTTAAAATGATTTAGAAATTTCTATTATTTAAAATGATTTAGAATTTTGTATTACTTAAAAAGATTTAGAAATTTCTGTTATTGAAAAAGATTTAGAAATTTCTGTTATTCAAAGTAAAAATGCAGAAGCACCAAAGTGAATGATTTTGGAATTTTTAAATGTTAAAACCCACAAAATCAGAAAAAAAAAATCAAATATTTATAAAATTAGCATTTACCAGATATCTAACTATAATCAATGTTAAAAAAAGGTAAACATTGATTTTTAATTCTATACAGTTATTGATTAATATCTTCTTAGATTATGTAATTAAAGAAATGCTGATAAGCATTTATGTCTTAACATTCATAAATTGTCATTTTTTCTATGATTATAATTAAATCTCTAAGGAAACGTATTCACTTAAGAAAGGGAATAATATTGAGTATGTGTGATAGAGAAGTTGATTTTGAAGCAATATCAATAATACAAATGCACCATAGATCCTTCAAAAAGAAATTAGTTTGAATTTTTTTCAATTTGGAATTTCTCGTATATATATTGTTTAGTTTGTTCTGAAAACAGATAATATTCTCAAACTTAAAAAAAAGCTTATTGGAAAATTCTTTAAAAATATTTCATGTATTTTTTTAATGATATTGATTAATGTACAAATCTTGTTTTTACTAGGCTTACGAAGACCGTCTTCAACAATGGAGAAATCAATATCTTTACTGGTGGAATCATTATCATGGTTGGGCAAACGAGCATCCAATATCATACAAGTCACTCGTAAGTCGAAATATTTTTTTATTTAAAATTTGTTTTTTAATGAAATGTTTTTAAAGGGAATTTGTTAAAATTATCAAAGTCCCGCTACCATTGATAAAAATATTTCACCAAAATAACTACTTGAAATATAGCAGCTTGAAAAGGTATAAGAATATAAATATAGTGGACGGAAACAATTAGTCAAATTACAGTTTAATAAAACTCGAGGCTGTAAAAATGATGAAATGTAGTTATAATTCGAGATAATTGTTGGTACCTTTTGCACATGTGAAATGATACAGTACAATACCAGCATCATCTGTAAGGGTTGATAATTTAAATTTTCTGAACAATGTCATATTTTGCAATTCTATAGACAATAGAATATTTTAGTATTCTTATGTGGTAGAACAGAGGTCGTCAACTGTTAATTGTGGCGTGCCAGACAAAACTATCAATATGATTCAGAGTTAGGGATGGCGATCTGAGATAGATTAATCGAATAATCGATTTCTCGGGCTAAAATATCGATATTTTAAATCGATATGTAGCACTGAATCGATTCAGTGAATCGATATTTCATCCTAGAAAATCGACATTCGATTTTTCTATTTAGGTAAAAACCATAAAATTGTTTACAATTGGTTGAATGCACTGTGAAGTCCAGGCTTAAACGTAGAATTTAAACACTATTTATCGCAGGCAGTTATGCACCTGAAGTATGATCCTATACTTTACTGCAAGGACAGAAAAACTCTATCTTCATGTTCACTCAATAGCCATGATGTATATGAGTATCGTGGGATCATTTGTTCCTTGTGAGTGCCTTTTTTTCGATTGCCGGCAACATCGCATGTCATGAGCGGAACCGCCTGGATCCCAGTAGACTTGACAGACTGTTGGTTTTAAAAAGCTTAGTATTGTGGGAACTATAAGCTATATTATCCCTTTTCTAAATTTTTCCTTTATACCTTATACTTTGATATGGTAATAAAAATAATTGTAATTGTCGAATTTCCTGAACTAAAAAATTCCCGGATTTTACTCATAAGAGATAATTTATTATGGTATCTTTCTTGTTTTTCATAAAATGGATTTGTATTTACATTGTAAATGCAGAATTGAAAAAAAATTCGATTTTTTAGAAATCAATCTTTTAGCCCTCGATTTTTTTCTGAATCGATTTCAAAATAGATCTTTTTAGGAAAGAATCGCCATCCTTATTCAAAGTGCCCCACAAAAGGACATGTTTGAAACAATTCCATTCCCGTGATAATGTATGCAGAATTAGAAAATAGAGATTGATAATTTAGATTTACAGTTGTATCATACATTCATTTTGCATCATTTTTAATGATATTTCTTAACATAAAAATAAACTATTTCTTCAAAAATAGAGGCCTTGGTTGCTTAATGGTCAAGGTAACGGACTCGTGTCTGGCGTGTCAATAGTTCGAGCCTAGTACCGCTAAAGATTCGCCGTGTAGGGGAGCGATGCATGTTAAATCTGTCGAGAGCTCAAGCGTTCTCCCGTTGGTGTGGTGAGGTAGTTAGGAGAAGGGGTGCCAGCTCAGTTGTCGTCCTCATCACTTGACCATGGTTCAAAATTACGAGGTCGTCGCCAAAAGCACTCGTGTAGCTGAGCAGTGCGACTTTAATACTCTCTCACTCACAACAAAAATATAAAAATTACAATTGTATAAAAATTATGTATTTTTAAAGAAATTTATTAAAAAATACGAAGACAGCTAAAATATTTATATAAGTACTTCCTTTCATTACAGTTAAATAAAAGGGTGAATAAAATTTTTAAGGTGAACCAAGTGCTTGCAAAGCTTTACTTTCACATCGCAATATCAGGGGTACAATGAGTGACTTTCAATTTGACACGATTCTGAGCATTCAGTTGTTGAACAATATCTTTGCGGACTCGAAATATTTTTTTATATGAGGAAAGAGTTTTTACTTTGATATGTAGATCCAAAAGCGGAAAACAGACTACATACAATTTTCTCTCTTCAAACAATTAAATCTCTCCAGGAATGACTTTCAATAATTTACAAAATAGCTGTAAATTTATCTTTAGAGATTTCAGATTCCTTTCGAATTTTTTCTTAACTCCGTAAAGATCCGAAATTTTGATGGTGTTTGTTAAATGAGGTCCATTCTAAATTTATCTACTTCCACCCACTCAAAAATTGACAAATTTTTTGAGTAATGCAGAGTGCTACTGAGAATCGTACAGTGGGCCACATGTGGCACGTGTGCCATAGGTTGCCGACTCCTGTGTTAGGTCATCTTTCAAATGTAGGAAAGTTATAAGCAATTTACGGGCAAAATAAATATTCTTTCGCTGTATATTGTAACTTACTTTAGAACACTCTCATGGTTTAGAGTGCTCTAATCTACTGTATGTGAACACAGTAGAATTTTCTTCTAACAGAAAATAACTAGCACCCTCGTATGAATGCACAATAGTGCATATTTAAAAAGTCACACAAATATTGAACATGGTAATCACAGTTTTGCTAAAGGAACGGCAAATGTTTGTCTCAAATGTTTCTTCCCTGCATCATTCTTATATTAGTGGAAATAACCTTCTAGGACTTTCTAAAGAGTTTTGTTAAGGTATCCGACTATGTTCGGAACCGTGATTTTGCAAAAGCGTGTAAATGGATAATATTTATGATATTAAGTGTCACTTAGATTAGAATACATGTATAAAATTGATTTAAGGACATTATGACAAAAAAAAAAATTATTTAAATACAATATTTTGGCAAAAAAATTAACTTAGAATAACCTTTTTTCCAAATGTTCTCCTTTTGTAAAAAAATGCTTTTATTGTATTAATATTTTGCCTGTATCCAGCTCAGACCTCTGTACAAAGGCTCAACTAGAATTTTTGAAATGCATAACTTGGAAGTTGGTTTATCCATGTTTTATGAAAACAGAAGGGAGAAATGTTAAGAAAATACGCCGATCATTATTTCAAATGGTTGTAACTCTGAAAATAATCTGAATTTTTCAAAAATCATAGTTGAGCCTTTGTACAGAGGTCTGAGCTATATACAGGCAAAATATTAATACAATAGAAGCATTTTTTACAAAAGGAGAACATTTGGAAAAAAGGTTATTCTAAGTTATTTTTTTGCCAAAATATTGTATTTAAATAATTTTTTTGTCATAATGTCCTTAAGACAATTTTATACATGTATTCTAATCTAAGTGACACTAAATATGAAAATTATATATTTATGCACTTTTTAAAATCATGGCTCCGAACGTAGTCGGATACCTTAAATAATCACCCTAAAATATTATGGATTTATTTCTGGAGATACTTATTTCTATCGCCAAATATGGCAATCAAATTATTCGCTAAGTCTGTCACTGTTCTTTACTATTATTGAAGGAGTAATTTCTCTTGGCCCACAAAAAATGATTTTTTTTAGTCACAATACAATTTCGGCAGAAAAGAAAACAGAACCAGAAACTCTCGGAACACATCATACTTTTAATCTCTGCTTGAATCAAATAATTTTTTTCTGTATGCAATACATTTCATGTATTGTCTTCTGTGTTTTAAGACCAAATGACGGAGCACTACGAAATGCTACACAGATCCAATGAAATATTATGCTTTTTTGTGGTATTTCTGAACTTTAAAGAGTTATGATAACTAGAAATATGTATTGTAATTCTATAAGAACGTATGATAATATTGAGGTATTATTTCTGTTGAAATCAAATGTGCGTTTGGTATTTAGATCCTATATATAGAGAGAGACAACTCTAAAAATATTCTAAAATACTTATAGGTAAACATTAATTTATGTACCAATAATATAAAACTGTTAACAATTTTCTCGTAAATTCTCCTTTTCGTATCTGTTGTGAAAACATGGTTAGTAAAAATTTCATTGCTTTTCTTTAATTTTATAAATCAAATTTTAAGTATCATTAAATTAAAATTGAATATTCATATTCATATAATTTGTAAAAACAACAACAAGAAATGTTTAACTTTTCCGTACCATTTACCCTATAACATCTACCATATAATTTTACACTATTTTGAATAGATAAATTAATCATCTTCGAGAGCCTGAAATGTAATACATAAAGCCGAGACAAATTGAAGAGGGATTATTAAAAATTTCCCATGATTATTTATGATTGAACATCTCTTAAAAAACTATATAAAATATAATAGGTGGGTATAAAAATGTGTTATGCCAATTGCGGGTAGATAAAAATGGAAGATTTCACAACAAACTTTTAATGCGTCTGCATGCAGCAGGGTTTTATTTTAGCAATGAAATCCGCTTAAGGTATTCGACTACGTTCGCAACCGTGATTTTGCAAAAGCGTCTAAATGGATAATATTTATGATATTTAGTGTCACTTAGATTAGAATACATGTATACAATTGTTTTAAGGACATTATGACAAAAAAAATATTTAAATACAATATTTTGGCAAACAATTAACTTAGAATAACCTTTTTCCAAATGTTCTCTTTTTTATAAAAAATGCTTCTATTGTATTAATATTTTGCCTGTATTCAGCTCAAACCTCTGTACAGAGGTTTGAG
>BMAV01009292.1:136707-151044 GCA_019973955.1 Trichonephila inaurata madagascariensis
CCAAAATATTGTATTTAAATATTTTTTTTTGTCATAATGTCCTTAAAACAATTTTATACATGTATTCTAATCTAAGAGACACTAAATATGAAAATTATACATTTATGCTCTTTTTTAAAATCATGGTTCCGAACGTAGTCGAATACTTTAATATTATTTGTAGAGAGCTTTAGCAAACAGCGGAATAAATGTTGCCAACGGAAGGTTTTATATATTTTATATTTATATATAAAACTGAATACTCTTTTTTTTACGTTTTGATCTAGTTTAACTATTGAAAATAACAGCTTCAAGTTGAATACGTAATTTCTGATAGTCTATTAATTGAGATTTATAAAACTAAATTTACTAAATTTAAGTCCTCCAATAATGTATTCCAAAATTCTTTTCAGAAACATCTAATTTCATGTATAAGTATTGGTTTAATTTTTTAATAATCAGAATTTTAAAGAAATTTTGAAGTACATTAAGAAAGTTTAAAAAAATCGAAAGAAATCTGCACTGCAATAATAAAGGTAAACTAGGTATATTCTTAAGTATATACAAAGCATATTCTTCGTTAATTTTTCAGAATGAAAGAGTTCTTATAAAACTTTGATTCCCTTTTATCTGATTTCTTTAAGACTTAATAGATATTTTCTTTTTGATTTATATTTAATAATGTAATCCTCTTTTCAGGTGAGTGACTGGAAAGGACGTAGGCTATATCGTGGTTAGTTGAAATTTAATATCTTTATCTTATATTTAAAATTATACAGACAACAATATAAATTAAATTAAGGAAAAATCCTGCACTCTAAAATTTGACAATGACACTTTAAAGGTTTTTAAAAACAATTCAGATTTTCATCCCTCTATTTCAACAATATATATATGTAATGGGTTTACTTAATGTATTTACAACAAAAAAAATCTCGCCCTAAAATTTTACGTAGGTGCCCAACAATACATTAAAATAGTTATAATACAATAAAATTGTACACTGTCATCAAAATTAAAAGGAAAATATATATTTTGTAAATTAATATGGCAACCAATGTCCAATGCTGAAATTATTTATATTAATTAATTACAAATGTTCTCAAAATTGAACTTCCACTCATGTGTTAGCGCAGGAAATATGCTAATTCGGGGATTGACAATTCAGTGCGCAATGTGGACGCATGTTAGAGTTCTGATCTGTAATGTTCATTAAAATCAATGTGATTTCTAAAACTAATCAGTTGTGAGTTACTTACTGATAAGTAAGGGCTCAAAGGTATCGCTTAAGGGAAGGTCGAAAGAAGTGAATAATTTGGAGAATCGAGGTAGGTTAAACACAAATGGTCGCCTAGATCACCAACATTTGAATATCAAGCAAAGTGTCATATCAAGTGCTTAAAGCTGCTTTTTAAGCCTTAGATCAGTAATTAGACAAAGTGGTCTAGGGCAACCAAGAGAACAACTACATCTGAAGACAGTTTTCTATCAATTTTGGCCCGAAGAAATTGCAAAGCTACTGCAAGACGTCTCGTTTTAGACTTTTAGACTGCAACAAGAACTCTAATTACCCATTACACTGCTGCACAAAGGCTTAACGAGGTTAGACTGTACGTGAGAAAACCAATGGTGTACGTTCTACTCACTCTAGCTGCTAGAAATGCCCGCTTAAACTGGCACCATCGTCATGTTCATTGGAGCCATGAAGACGGTCAAGATATATTTTAATGAACACTTATTCTAGAAGTATTTTGATCTGGACAGGAATATGCAACTTAACTTTCCCAGTTCATAAAATATCCCGTTTCCGCGCTTGGGGTTTGATGGTTTGAGGGAAATCGTGACAAATATATGTCTGTATGTCTTTCACAAAAGGTTTTGTAACCCTTCAGATATAAGTGAGCTAAGTATTGTTATATCCCCCTAGTTAGATTGTTTTAGGAGTGTAACTGGCTCAGAGGTTTTGTTAATGGATGACAATGCTCGATCACATCGAGTATATGTGGAAAGAGAACACTTGCAAGCAGGAGATATTACTCGAATGGTTGGGCTAACACAGCTTGAACTCGATTAAATTGAACATGAGTGGGATGCCTTAAAGTGTTGAATTTCAGTGCACCAAGTTTCTCCCTGAATCCCTTATCAAAGAGTGACGTGCAATTCCAGATGACTTGACCAACTCTGTGATTAAATATAGGAAATCAAGATATAAAATATGCTTATCTGTTTAATATGACCATACAATAATTTAAAGAAAAAGTGTTTTTACAAAAAATGAATTAATTTTTTCTATCAATTTCCAATTTTTATAAGTTTGGCTTTTATTTCAATATTTTACAAATAATTAATTACCAAACAATATAATTAATCTTAACTCATGCTTTTGTGCAAATTTCTATTAATAATTTTCCATTAAGAATCAGTTACGTTTTATTTCTGTCATTATCCTTTAATTTTGATGACTAGTTTGTACAACAAACACACACACAAGCTACTTAGTTAAAAGGAATCTTGAAAAATTTAACACATTTTGTACTGTTTTTCTAAAAAAGTCGAACATAAAAAATGTAACCGACAAAAACCTTTTTTAAATATTGTAGAGAGCCAAAGACCAGCATTTTAATCTAAAAAGAAAAAAACCTCAGAGATTTTTATGAATCATTGTAAGTAATTAAAACTTTTAGAAAAGTTCTGATATATAACATTATAAATGAATTGAACTAGTAGTAAAACTATATATAGAAACTAGTAGTGTGTGTTGTATATATATATATATAACACATGGTTAGGGATTCGAAATTATTCAAAAAATAATTTAGAATTGCATTATAATTTACAATTATAAATATAAAATAAACAGAGGGGAATATTTAAATAAAAATACTATAATTATAAAATTGTTCTCGAATAAAATATATGAATTATTTCGCTTGTGATTATAAGGTAAGAATTTAAGAAATTTAATTTGAATAAATCGAAATATATATATCATTTTAAAGCAGTATTCGTATAGAAACAAGCAAAAACAGAAAGAGATTTACATAGTATGTATCATTTGAAATATATGAAAGACAAAAATAAATGCCAGGTATTCCTTCCTAACTGTTTTAATGGATCTAAATTATATGTGTCTTTTTAAATATTCATTTTTCTCTTGCCTAATAACAAACATTATTTCTGTCATAAAATTTCAGCTACTGAAATTACTACTGCGGCTAGTTCTACTACAAAGAAAATAGATCCATGTGAAAAATGTACTGTTACAAAACTACCGAAACAAACTACGATTCATGCTACTCAAATAACAGAACAGCTAGAAATAACAACTCCTACGCCTATGATGACAACGCCATGTATACCAGAAGAGCTAGGAATAGGAACTTCTGTTCCTACGACGACACCATGCAAAATGATAACAGATCCACCGGAAAGAATTACCACAATTCCTGCAAAAAGTATAACAGAACAACAAGTAAAAACAACTTCTAAGCCAACACCATCTATTCCACCAGTAACGGTGACAAAACCACCGAAAAAAATAACAACCATTCCTCCATCAATAATAACTGAACAGCTAGAAATAACAACTTCTTCTCCCACGACAGTACCATGCATACCATGCAACAAACCAAAAATGACGACAGAGCCACCGCAAAAATTAACAACTGTCCCTGCCCCAGTCGTAAGAGAAGAGCGAGGAGTTGTAACTCCTAAGCCTACGCTACCACCATCTAATCCACCAATAAAGACGACAAAACCACCGAAACAATTTACCACAATTTCTCCGCCAATAATAACAGAACAGCTAGAAATAACAACTCCTGCTCCCACGATGGTACCATGCTCATCATGCAACAAACGAGAAATGACGACAGACCCATCGAAAACACTAACAACAGTTCCTACACCAATTGTAAGAGAAGAGCGAAGAGTTGAAACTCCTGCTCCTACGACGGCACCATGCACATCATGCAACAAACCAAAAATGACGACCGGACCATCGAAAACATTAACAACAGTTCCTGTACCAATTGTAAGAGAAGAGCGAAGAGTTGAAACTCCTGCTCCCACGACGGCACCATGCACATCATGCAACAAACCAGAAATGACGACCGGACCATCGAAAACATTAACAACAGTTCCTGCACCAATTGTAAGAGAAGAGCGAAGAGTTGCAACTTCTGCTCCTACATCGATACCATGCAACAAACCAGGAACAATAGATCCAGAGGGAAAAATAACCACACCATGTACCATGCCAGAAACGATGACACCCGGGGTTACGACTCTGATTACTCCTGCAGGAACTACAACGAATACTTTGGTCACCGATCCAGTTGAGTTCATAGCAGAATGTCCAAAATCAGGGAAAAAGACACCTTGTAATAAAACCCCGATACCTCCAACAAAGCCTCATAAGGTAAAAAAGGATGTTGACGGTCGCAATGAAGGGAAAAATTATGAATTAGCTTGGGAGCCTTCTCTGCATCCATCCCCATTTCACAGAGTACGCATGTATCTACCAATGTCAATAGAGGTAAGTTTACTCAGTTTAGAAAAATGTGATGTTGAAGCATAATACAGATGGTACTTACTTATTATACCGTCGAACAATTTCGCTAAATGAAGAGACGTCGCCAATTCAAAAAACCTCGCCAAATGCTGTCATCGTTATTATTGTTTTTGTACAAGCACAAAAACGGTTTTTCACTATTGGCTGCTGGAATTTGGCAATGTGTTTTTATTTGATGAAATTAGTCAATGGTATAATACGTAAGTACCATACAGATTTATTTAAAAGACATATAATCATTTAATTAGAAATTAACATTTAATTATTGTATTTATATTGAATGGTATACGTAGAACTTGGGTATTTTATTGTTGGGTTGATTTTATCTCAGCTGTTACATTCATCCATTTTTTTGTGAGTCTCAAACTAATATTTCGTATTTTATATAATATTAAGGGCTATTAATACAACAATAAAAAGTTACTGAATTGTTTGTATTGAATTCTAGGTTTAACATCATAAACCGAAAACCCATAATGTCATGAATCAAATCAAAGCGATTAGTTATACTAAATAAATTCAATGATTAAAGCATTTACAGGGGAAAAAATTCAAAGTTTTCTTATAAAAATTAATCGGTTGATTAATTTAGTAATAAATCTGATTGTTATTCATTTATTTAGAATGATTATTAAATAAGCCGCGTGATTTGGATCTATGTATTAAAATTCTGCTAATTATCTCATACGTGGTAATCTTTTAAAACATCTAATTTGATGTCGAATATTAAAATAGAGTTAAATTAAAAATAAAAAAACTGGTTGTTTCAGATAATATATTTGTTAACCAAGTTAACTCCCAATATAACCTTTTACACCTGAATATTTAATATACACTTGCCTCCAAAAATCTGCGTACAGGCAATTTTCTTACGTGTTTATTCTATAACTACTACTAAAATCAACACATACCTCTCAGGGATTTATAAAAACTTCCTTATTCGAACAACAACAACAGCAAAATTCCCCCTAACATTAAAAAATAAGAATCACTACCAAATAATCATCCACCACTCCCGCCAAAAATCTGGATACACTTCAAAATAGAGCTTTTAAAGATTTTTTATTGTGAAATAATTTCACGAATTCAATTTTTTAAGTAATTTTAAGCTTCTTCTACGATTTATTTTAGGATTTGAGATTTAAATGCTTGTGTTAATTCTATGCCAGGTAACAGAAAAGAAATAAAAATATTACTGAAAGAAAGATCATAATAAATCTTTAGAAAAGGGGGAAATTTTTAAAGCAATTGCTGAAACTATTAATAGGAGACATTAATTGACTAAAAAGGTGTTCCTTCCTGCCTCAGTGACACGACAGCCCACGGTGAGCCTTGGCCTTCGCAAAAAGCCTTTTCCAGGCCAGCCTTTTTCCTGCCAGTTTTTCCAATTCCTAGTTCTTAAGACGAGAAGATCTTTTTCTAGGCCATCAATCCATTTGAGATTTGTCCTGCCCTTTTTTTGTATGCCAACTGGTCGAGTATTGAAGACTTTTTTAGTGGTGCGGTCTTCGTTCATTCTGACAACGTGACCTGCCCATTTAATTCGTTGTATTTTGAGGAAGTTAACAATGTCAGATTCTTTATATGATCGATAGAGCTCTAAATTTGATCTTCAACGACATGTCCCATTTTCCTTAATTCCTCTAAAAATGAATCTTAAAATCTTCCTTTCGTAGATACTTATCATGTTCTCATCTGTTCGAGACATGGACCAAGTTTCAAATGCATAAGTTAATACTGATCTTAGAAGACTTTTATACAATAAAGCCTTTGTTTTTCTTTTGATTAAATTTGATTTCATATATTTTCGTATTCCATTAAGACATCTATTAGCCATGGTAATTCTCTTTTGGATTTTGGTAGTACAATCGTTTCTATTGTTAATTTCTGAACCTATATAAGTGAAGCTGTCAAAAGCTTCAAAACTATACTCTTCAATTTTAAAATGGGAATTGTTAAATCGTGATTTAGTGCGAGGCATGTACTTGGTCTTATTCTCATTGATTTTCAGTCCCATCCTGAGAGCTTCTTCAAAAAAAAAGTGTTCATAAACTATAAATTAATTAGAATTTTAACGTCCGAGCCAGGATCCAGCCACCCTTCTGCAGTATCATCTCGAGAATCTTGCTTTGTAACACACTCTGTAAAAGTAAATCCGATACTAGAAGATTCACAAATAGCTGAAAGTGTTACTGAGATATTCCAAAAGCATGTGACTTTAACCACTATTCGAAGGGAATTAAAAAAGAGGACTATCATGTCCGAATTACACTGAATAGTCCATTCATCTCTCGAGTGAGCAGAGCTAAGAGCCAAAGAACATCCAAATATGACACATAATATTTGGACAAATGTAATATATTCAGTTGAAAGTAATTTTTGTGTTTTATTCATCAAAGAGGACAAACATATGCCTGCAAACGCTCCTGTACGGATCTTAAGAAAAATAATTTTTTCCGACTATCAAGCTTGGGTGAGTGAGTGAGAGTATGGGTTTATGGCGCAATAGCCAAATCTGGCTAAGCTGCGCCAAACATTTGTTAAAATTATCTGTGATCTGGACGTGGAAAGAAGAAAAGGGAAAATTGAATGACGAGAAAGAGGGTCGAAAATAGGAGAAGGATCACTAGGGTACCCCGGGGTCGTGACACCCGTGTTTACCAAAGATAGTAAACCCCTTGGGAAAAGGCAAAGATCACTAGGATACCTCGGGATTGTGACACCCGTACTCACCTAAAGAAGGTGAGCCCCCTGAGGGACTATCAAGCTTGGAGGAAGAGGCATTATGATTTGGGGGTGCATAGGAAGACTTTGGGTTGGTAATCTGGAATTTATTGAATCAACAATGAACAAAATTCCTTATTTGAACATATTGAAGTAAAATACCTGGGAAAGTACCAATAAACTAGTAATGAGTGATGATTTTTACTTTTATAATGGAAACAATTCCAAGCAAAAGGCTTATATTCTGAAGTCATTGTGAAATCATGGCTATTCTACCATGTTCCAAACCAATTCCGTAAGTCATCGTAGTCCCCAAAACTAAGCACAATGGAGAGCTTGTGGTATTTATTCCAGAATATAATCATGGAGCATGTAATAATACCCAAAGACATGCTAAAATATTTCATAGTAGCAGAGTGAACAAAAGAGCCACAGAGGAGACAACTAAGCTAAATGAATCCCTGATAAATATGTAGAGAGGTTATATAAAGAATAGAATAGCTTACACAAATTATTAACTTTTAGTTACGATCCATTATTGTAAAGATTTTTTCCAGTGTACGCAGACTTTTAAGAGGTCTCAGGGGTGTTAAATTTCTCTATAGGTTTGAAAATATAAACAATTTTCAAACAGGTATAAGTCTTTTAAATTTAAATTAAATGATTCGAATCTTTTGCACATTATTTACAAAAGAATGGGGCTTCAGAAAAGTATAAAATGTTTAAAATATAATAAAAATTTTAAAAATTACATAAGCATATGAAAATTCTATAACAAATATTAAGAATTTTTTGCGTTGCGCACGTTATTTTCTAAAATAGTAGTCTCTGATGTATAAAACTTTGTAGAATTATAAAATGTATAATACTCTATAAACCCTACCTAATTTTAGTATTATATATCTTTTGTATTTCAAAGAATTTGTAAAATATTGCAATTTTTTAAATATTTTTTAAAAATGTAGTTTTTTTATTTATTAAAATATGTAAGTTATTATTCTATTTATATAAAAATAGCTACAGTGTAATAAGAATACATTTAACTTTATAAATTAACTTATAGCTAGTAATTAAAGCTACTATTTTAGAAAATAGCATGCGTGACGTAAAACCTAATAAATATTTCTTATAGAAAAATTTCTTATTTTCATATGCTTATAATTTTTAAAATTATGATTATATTTTAAATATTTTATATTTTCCTGAAGCCCTATTCCCTTATAAATAATGTGTAAAAGATTCGAATTATTTAATTTAAATTTAAAAGAATCACACATGTTTGAAAATTGTTTATATTTTCAGACCTCTAGAGAAATTTAACACCCCTGAGACCTCTTAACGCACACGAGTTGTGTCATTCTCAAGTTATGATTATTTGCATTATTTAATGTAAGGATCAGGTGATTGTTGCTTATGCTCTTTGAATTTACGATGTTATTAGGAATCAATATAAAAGTATTATTAATTCAGAAAAGACCTATATAATCAGAGATTTTGCAAGAATATGGAAGATAATCGTCTGTACGTAGACTTTAGGAGGTAAGTGTAAAATTACATAGTTTGCTCCAACTTAGAGATAAAATTGCAACTTAAAAATAAGTTTATACTTGACATGAACAATTTATCATTAAATGATGCGATTATTTGAAATGAAAGGTTTTGGAAATTTCAGACGATTAGGCAAACCTGCTTTCATCATTTGGAGCGAATCTGTGATAAAGTTCATTGCGTAAAGTTACATACTTAGAACTAATCATGTCTCCTTATTTAAAAAGCCGTTTTCCACAGCTGTGTAATTGGCACATTCAGCGTAGCGGCTAGAATTTCATCATTTTGTTATGGCCCAAGAACTTTTAACGCAACTTCATTTAACGCATCATGCTTTGAATTTTTAAAAGTATTCTCCGGCAGTATTTTGATCTAAAATTACTTTACTTTTAATAGTTATGCAGCATGTATTTAAAATATGATACAATATTAAGGTAACCTTTTTAAAATTTTTAATTAAAATACGATTTATTAAAAAAGATTATGTTTGCAATAAATAAGAAGGAAAAATGTAACAGAATTAAAATGTTTTACAAAATTTTATAATTTTTAAACGCAGTTTTTCTTTTAAGTAATTCGTTTAAATATTTAGTCTTGAAATAGGGGATTTGTTTCAAACGTAATGTTTTAAATATAAGCCAGTGAAAAATAATTCTTTTGAAATTTCAAAGATAGTTTATTTAAGTTTTATATTTACGAATCAACTGTGTGAAAATGTTCATTGTAATCTTAAAATGCTTAAACTCAGCTATTTAACTTTTCTAAATTTTAAATCTATCGCATTGTTTAACTTACAGACTGTATATATTTTGTGTATATATTATTTAATTTTTTTTTTTTGTATTGTTTCAGTATTACACATGATTTTTAGTATTTAATAGTTGTATAGTTTCTGGCGGCAGAATACAAATTATGACTCTTATATGTGTGTCTGTAATTACTTTAAGTAATATGTAAATAAAAATTCTCTCTCCCGAGATTTTTTAAAAAAAAATTCAATATATCATATTTATTTGAATCTAAGGCCACTTTTTTCCCCAACGTTAATACGACTTAAACTCGGATGGGCCTTAGAATCGAAGGCAGAAAGATTCTTGAGATGGAAGAAAAATATGATACTGATGGTTACAGCAATGACACGTTCATATATGTATTTAAAAATTTTTAAGGGGGTCCGGCACATAAATTTTTGAAAAATTGTCGATTTTGACTTTTTTTACATTTTTTAAGAGTTCAAACATTTCTGCTTAAGGTATCGGACTGCTTGCGACAACTTTTTATTTAAATAATGGATATATGGAGAATTTTTTTTTTTTTGGTTTTTAGATTTATTTAGTACATTTTAAGCAAAAAAGACTAAAATTAAGAATTGAAAAATAAATTATTACTACTAAAATGGGAAAAAATGGGCGAAAATTGACAAAATATTGCATAAACGGGGCCCGCTCTGTACAAATAGTAAATAAACAAATTTTCAATATTTTGATGTATTACTTTGCTATTCCTTGCCTTCCTTATCTTTCAGGATAAGAGATATTTTAATTTTTACAAAAGATAGAGCACTTTATCTTAGCTGTTATATGAAATTGCTTAAAAAAACCGTGTTTGTTTTCACATAAAGAACTGTAAATTTTGTAATAAAACAGTGATTGATAAATCTGAAGGTTAAAACACTTCTGCTGTTATACAGAATATACACACAAAATTTCAGCAAATTATCTTAAAAACCTTTTGAGCAATCACTGTCCCCGTTTGAGTTTTTCGGAAAAAACACATTTCGAGTAAAACTCCTTTTAAAATTTGACATCTTATGTAAAGTTATGGCATCTGCTTTTACTAAAACACCTGCGGTTTTTGTTCTAGTGAATGGGAAATAAAAACATTGGTATTTTTATGAAGCTAATAAGATGGCCTATAAAATAAAATCATAAAAATAATTGTCCATTTTTTTAAAAAAAAATCATGATTTTAGGGTAGTCGGATACCTTAAAATTATATGTAGAAATACGATAGTTAGAAGTATTTTTATGTATAGCGTGCGCAACACAAAAAATACTTAATATTTATCATAGAATTTTCATATGCTTATGATTTTTAAAATTATGATTACATTTTAAACATTTTATACTTTTCTGAAGCCCCATTCTTTTATAAATAATGTGTAAAAAATTCGAATCATTAAATTTAATTTTAAATGAATTATACCTGTTTGAAAATTGTTTATATTTTCAGACCTCTAGAAAAATTTAACCCCCTGAGACCCCTTAAAAGAAAGATCTGAAAAGTAAAAACACAGGAAAAAAATTAAGTCATGGAAAAAGCCTAAGTGGTCGCAACCGACTCACCGACAATTTAATTAAAAAAAAAAAAAATCAGAGATATTATGGTACGGCCATTAGAAACAATACCGATGATTTAGAAAGCATGAACACTGCTGTTTGGGGTGTTTATTTTCATCCTTTGTCTACAAACGAGAGCCCTTAAGACGGATTGTGTCCTGCAGGTACGAATTCATGGTGCAAGTTTCAAAAGGCAGAAGCTGAATTTAACGAAAAGCATTATGATCATAAAAAACATACACATGTGACATTTTCCATCATGAATGAAATTAAGCCAATTTTTAGAGATTAAGTTTATAACTTATGTTTTTAAAAATTGTCTACATGGAAAGACTCAAAACCCCAATGAGTCAGTTAATAATACCATTTGTTCAGTGATTCCAAAATCTACGTTTGTGGAGCTAAAAACTCTAAAATTAGGGGTAAATATGGCAATTGCAGAATTCAATATGAGTTAAATAGCAAAACCAATAATCTAAAAACATTGTGGTATTGAATCAGGTTTTAAATGTGTATCTTGCTTTAAAAAATTAGATACATGTAGGATTCGTGTAGCCGAACGAAATCATCTTGAGATACAAAAAAAAGGGCTAGATTACTAAAAATAATGAAAAGAAAAAAAAAGAAAATTAGAAGAGTTTTTTATAGAAGCAGAGGGTAAAGAAAATGTTTCATATGCTTCTAGATAGTATTACAAAAGGTAAATTTCCCCCTCAAAAATTACAAACTTTTACTTTAAAGCCTGTTTTCTCAAACTGCAATATTTTTACCTTTATGTATCTTTTTCTCAAAAACTGATTAATGTAGGATCTTCAAATTTTCAGTGAGCATACTTTCAATATGTTTACACATTTTAATGGAGGGAATATAAGATATATCTAGCGAACGTGTTTAGATAAGATCTTTTTAAACTAAATTTTAAGGAAAACAATTTGACATTTTTTAAAAAATTCATAATTATTTTAATTTTATAAAGAAAAGACAAAACTCTCCGTTAAAGACTTATTGATAGTACATATAAACTACTATGAAAATTTCATCTGTGAGTAACAAGCAGTTTCTGAGAAAAAGGTACATAAACTTACGTCATTTAACATGGGCTCCTATGGAAGTGCCGGACCCTCTTAATGTTGGTAAAATAAACTAATTATTCACTACTTATTAGTTTTCATCATTTTTTTTTAATTTTGTAAATATCAGATACCGATAAAATATCACTATTTTTTTTTTACTTTTTCACAAAAACGTATTGAAATTTTTAAATTTAAATACCATTTCGGGTGTTTTTCGAGTTTTGTGAATGAATATACATTTATCTACAGCAATCCTCATATATACATATTATAATAATGATTTAAAAGTATCTGAATTTTCGGAAAGAAAGCCTTAAGAAATTAATTTAATTATTAATTCTTTTCTTACCAGATGCCATGTTAAGAGATAGGAATAAAAATTTACTTAATACGAAGGAAGGCCCAAAAATAACCAGAACCGAACTGTTTGCGCACGCTTGCTTTGTAATTACGAGTTGTGCTGCTAGGTGTTGTTAATTAGGGGTCTCCCGCGCTACCGTTAGTGAGTTGGCGTGTCTGAGTTAAGCTAGTGATTCTCTGTTGTGTGCCTTCCTGTTTCAACCCTTTGACGATTAGCGAGAAGGCCGACCACAAAGAACAAAGAGTGTGAGCGAAATGTTTTATCCTGTTTGAGAAAACTGCAGTTGAGACCAATGGGATCCTTGAGGTAGTTTTTAATTGTGATGCTTTGGAAAAAACAAAGGTCTAAAAGTGGTTTTCTCGTTTCAAATTTGGCAACATGCCACGTCCACGACGACATTCGAAAGAAAGAAATGACGAAAAATCGTCAAAAATCAAACGTGCAATTGATGAAGATCATTGAAAGACCTTTGACTAAGTTTTTGAGGAAACGAACGTGCAATGGAGCTCATTCACGACAATGCTCCAGCCCACATAGTTTTGATGGTCCGACTGTTTTTGCCCCTTAGAGGGCTTATCGTCTTTAGATGAGTACGGGTGTCACAAAATCGAGGTGCCTAAAGTGATATTTTTCTTTTCCCAAGGGGTTTACTGTCTTTGGTAAACACGGATGTCTCGCCCCGGGGTACCTTAGAGATCCTTCTTTATTTTCGATCCTCATTCTTGCCCTCCCTTTATTATTCCTTTCCTTTCCCCGTCTAGATCTCATATGAATATTTTTTAAATATGCTAGAGTACAATTCTAGATTTTGTTTCTTTTGATCGAATTATATCATTCATTTTTATTAACCCAGTTTTGTTATCCTTTGTAATCATTAATTTAGTTTCGTTTCTTATTAGATTTTTTCCTATTCTTTCGATGTTTGCATTTTTATTTGTTTTTACTAACACCGTTGGTCTCCCAGTCTTCATGTTTGCCATATGCGGAGTCCCGTAAGGAAGAAAATGGTGCCCTGGGTATACCTTTTGCGTTCCCTTTGGCCCACGCTTCACAGTAGGCAGGAGTGAGCCCGCTCCTGTCAATCGGCTCATGATAAGTCTCTTCGGTGTCCCCGGAGACACCAGATGGATCCTCACTCTGATGCTATAATCCTATATCCTGGGTAAACTCCAGGTAAGCGCCGTGCCTTGTTTTTGCCAGTTGAGCGGTGTACTGCTTGCCTTGTTGGACTCCTTGGTGGGCGGAGGCACGCAAGGACTAAGTCAAGTTCGTGTTTATGGATCCAAGTAGGCAGTGCTCGGGTACACGCCTTGTTTTACCCACTTTCACCAAAGATCAGATTGCAGTACATTCGAGATTTGTACTTGTTTCTTTATCTAACTACTAAATATCTAAAAAGTCGCCACATTTGCTGTCCATAAAGCCTTAATAGGAACAGGAAATCTATAAAACTACTATTAAGACACGGGGACTTATCGAAAATCTATTTGCCTTACAACGTCCTTCTGGCGAAAACGTTTCTCAATTTTCTTGCAACAATAAGTCCACATAAAACTCTTGAATTATGTCATTTTTGAACCTGACTTGAATGTTCTCTGATCAGGGTGTAATTCAGGTCAGACGAATAACAATAAAAAAAGATTCAATCATTGTTCCACCAAAACATTTAATTCTAATTTTAATTGCTCGAAACTACATATACAATCAAAGCTTGTTGTGTAAACAGCAAAATACGCGCAT
>BMAV01009292.1:156044-195095 GCA_019973955.1 Trichonephila inaurata madagascariensis
TAAAAAACATAAAATACCTTAACAAGATGTTTAAATACTGGTTGATTTTTTTTGAAATCTTTTAGCCTAGGACTGCTTTGAGAGATCCCAGAAGACTTTGGGAAAATTGCACAATACCATACGAGATTTCTGAAAAATATAGTATGTATAAAAAATCATTTAAATAATGCATTTAATTTAATTTTTTGTTGAAATTTTAAGCTTTTTATTAAAATATTCCTTGTACTTGTGTGAAGATTATAGATATTTTTATGCATTTTGGGTGATTATTGCTTAATTTTAACTTAAAATAGTGTAAATAATGTAAATCTGCATGTTTACTATTACTTTTTGTTGCATTTATTTAAGATAACAATTAATATTCTGAATCAACTCCGTAGCTTACATTATAATCACATTTCAATATAAACGACAAAATGTTGGAAATACAGCCAAGTTGGCATCTTTTTAGCAATTTGGGGACTATATGGAAGCTTCTCGAAATCTCTCGAGAAGTCTATGACGACATGACCTATGAAGACTGAGTTCTACTTCAGTAGAAGTGCTCACTTCGGTGTGTCTGCCTACGACCAAATGGTTGCTTGCGGATAGTATTTATCGATGCGCTCTTGTATTTTTAGACACTGATAGTTGTGTTTGATTTCTGTAGAAGCTGTGAGAACTTTCTGGTAATTTTTGTATGTATTTTACTGCGATTTATCCTGTATTTTAAGGATGTTTTCGTCAATAAATTGCATCGTTCTTCGAGTAACTGTTTTGTTCTTTCGAACAGCTTTAGCATAAAGTCCACTAACTTCGATCTACGAAAAAATATTTTTAAAATTTTACATAAAATTTTCTATATATATATTGCAATTACCATTCTCTATAGGTAGAAATAAAAGTCTTATAATGCAAGGTTAAGAAGTAAATATTTTTAAATTGAATGTAGAAAAATATAAAACGTTTATAAATCAAGCAGCCTTTCAAAGTGGTTTCTAAGGTACCCTTTTATGGATATTTCCTTCTGGATTATTACTCTTGTACAACTTGGTTAAATTGAAGTTATACATTTAAATGCACATTTGGATAGCGATAAACTAGTGGTCAAGGTCACGGACTCTAGATTGGCTTGTTATTAGTTCGAGGCTAGTGCCGCTGAAGACCCGTCATGCAGAGGGGCTGATGCACCTTAAATCTGTCGGGGTCAAATGTCCTCCCGTTGATGTGATGTGAATGCTAGGAGAGAGCGATGTCAGCTTATTGTGTGTCATCCTCGTCACTTTACCATGGTTCAAAATGACGAGGTCCGTCACCAAAAGTGATGTGACGTTAAATGTGACGTTAAATATTTACTCATTCACTCCCTTAAAGGCTCATCATTAATGTGTGTGTTATTATTCCCACTTCTGCAATGTTGTAAGGCACTCTTGACATGAAACTAAGAAAAATGTAGATTTTTAAGGAAAGGAAGTCTTGAAAAATTTCATAACTCACTTAAATCTTTAATTTAAGAGGATGCTTTTGATATATTTAATGAAGTAAAATTAATATATATGAGGTAATCCAAAATTTATGAGCAGTTAGATTGTTATCCTTCTTTTTTCATACATAGATGAAGAACAAAAGCGTTCCATTCTGGATGCAATGGCTGAATTCGAAAAGAGTAAAACCTCTATAATATTTATTCCAAGAACGAGCGAAACTACATACATGCATATTGAACCTGAGAATAAGTAAGTATTTTTAATTCATTAATATAAGTTTTGTTTGAATTTGAATTTTTCTAACTTCAAATGAATGAAAAAGAATGCATTCATCGAGCTCTAAAACTATAAATTTTGAACTAATCAATAATGGTAGATTTTAAATGTTCCATTTTTAATTTGCTTTTTAAGGATCAAAAACGATTGTCTAAAAATTATTATCACATTCCGAAAATTTATAGCTCGATTATTGGCGTCACCCACTCAAGACATCAACGTGGCTCATAAGCAGGATTTTTTTACCCTTAATTAATTGTCAAGCGCAATTTTTTGTTTCCCAATAAGTCCTTCAAAATATTATTATTTATATATTTCTTAAAATGAAAAAAAAGTCCTTTTGGATTTTTTTAAGTCCATATTAAGATAAAAACGGACAAGGCCTTCCTATTATACTGTTCAAATTAATTGGGACAAACACTTCTTCTTGTCTGAGTTGATATGTGATTACCAGTTATGTCCCGAGCCACCTCAAACCCGTTATATCTGCTCAAAAGTAATGTGACAGATGGATCTTGACTATAATTTACTCGTTTGATTGGTTATAGTACATTAGAAGTTCAGTTGAGAGCCTTTCAGTGTGGTAGCTGGTGGTTATAGTTTAGCGTTCCACGTAATACGTATTACTTTTGCTTGTTCAGAGATGGATATTACTCCGAGGAAAAGTTCTAAAATAATCTCCCTTAATGAACATACTTCTATGACTGTGAGAGATAGGGCTACGGTAGTAGGAGTGGGCAAATCAAATGTTTTAAGAACATTTCAAGATTCCTGATCACAGTCTTCAAAAAGAAAAGGAAAATGTGGGCTTAAACAGAAAATTATTCCAAGAACTGAAAGAATTCTAATAAGAAATAGCAAACTAATCAAAATATGACAAACACAGAACTTCGAAGGGATTTATTTCATTATGGTATTGAAGTGAATACCTCAACTGTACCAAAATGGTTCTAGAAGTTTTTTGTAAGGCATCAAGAAACTCTGCTGCCACATCATATCCAATAGACTGTAAAACACCCTTCTAAACAGCTGTTTTGGGTTTTTTCCCAACAAACAGCAATGGAAGCTTAGCCCTTTTTAAAAGCATGATGGATTGTGCCAAACATATACGCAATAGATTTGTTCCATCCTTAGAAACATTTGGCAGAGCATTTTAACATGATTTGGTTTCTTGTCACAATTCAATATTGGTCCAGACTTTTGTGCGGGAAAATAAGATATAAGTGCTTAATTGCCCAGGTTATTAACCACACCTAAATTCTATTGAGAATTTATGGCATATTCACAAGAATCGTTTAGCTAAGATGAGTTGCACATCAACAAAACAAATGAGAAAAAGGGCAATACAAGTGTAATTCCACGATGATGAAGAGGTGAAGGTACCAAGATGAGTTGAAAAGGCCATTTTAATCAATTTTTATTAATTATAATTAAATTACTGTATTGTCATCCAAAATAATCCTGTATATAAAATTTCAGCTCAATCAAGCGCTTTAAAATGTATTTTATTAAAGACTGAAAATTCCACTAAGATAAATAAATAAGTATATAGAGAGTGTGAGCTATATAATAGTGTAGGAATTGAATAAACCTTTAAACTGAATGACAAAACATTTTCAGATATAAGAAATGACTACAATATTATAAGTTACAATTATTTAGTGTACATTATGCTCTTAATTTTAATGTTCAAGTCACTTGTGTACTAGTAGGTTAAAATGTTTGAAAATTTATCTTCAAAAACTCTTGAAAATCGCAAAACACACTTTGTTCTCTAGCGAGTAGTATGGCAACAACAAGTGGTCAACTTTCACTGCAATGCATCATGAGAGTCTTTCTTCTGCAGTTTAATGTTTCCCCACGCATTAGAAGCTACAGACACAGCCAAAACCTCAGTATACTCGACTGTTCCATAATACCCGACTCTCTATATATATCACTACCTTTAACTTTTATATACTATTACATGAATTGGTTAATTGTTTTTTAGTGTTGCACTCTGAAGCAATAACACGAGGGCCACTGCTGATGGACTCGCAATTTTGAACAAGGTCAAGTTACACTACTTGCCCGACTACTTGCGACAACTTTTTTTTGAAAGAATGGAAATAGGGGAATTTTTTTGTGATTTTTAGATTTATTTAGTATATTTTAAGGAAAAAATCCTAAAATTGAAAACAGAAAAAAAATTATTATTAAAAAGGTAAAAAACTGGTGAAAATGTACAAAAAATTACATAAACGGGGTCCGCTCTGTACAAAAATTTTATGAGCAAATTCTCAATTTTTCAACTTAGATGTGTTACTTCGTACTTTCTGTTTCAAATGACCTAAGAGATGTTTCAATTTTTACAAAAACTAGAGCACTTTATCTTAGCTGTTATATAAAATTGCTAAAAAAACAAAAAACAAAAAACAGTGATTATATTCACATAAAGGACTGTAAATTTTGTAATAAAACAGTGATTCATAAATCTGAAGATCAAAACACTTCTAATGTTATGCAGAACATAAGCAAAAAATTTCAGCCAATTATTTTCCAAACGTTTTGAGCAATCGCTGGCTCCATTTGAGCTTTTCGAAAAAAACATATTTCGAGTAAAACGCATTTTAAAGTTTGACATCTTGTGATACGGTCGATCTTTGTCAACCATATCGTTGTGGGTCAGCGTAAGTTAGAGGTGTGGGATTTTCGGAATGAAGAGATATTTTAGAATTCTTAGTATGACTTTATTAAGAGTTTAACTTAAATTACTTATACTAAGTGAGAATAAACCAAAACACGTAGCCGTAGCTGTTTTAGCTACGGCAATTGGATCATTTATCTAAATAATTATATTATCCGCCTACTCTCAATCCTAATAATATTTCGAATTCGGGAAATAATCTTCCTACCTTGAATTCCAATCAACGGTTCAATCAACTTCAGATATTCAGTTAGGCTCGAGTGCAATAGTATGCACCTTGTAGTATTGGCTAGATGTCCGTGATTCTTTGGTAGGCCGTCAAATTACACTTCTACCTTTTCCAAAACTGAACTTTCTCTAAATTGCCATCCCGCTTACTAAAACTTCTGTCCTTTTAAAGGCTATCTTATTTGCATCTATACATTCATTTCACTTCTTGGATTTGGGTTGGAAAAGATTTGCCATTAATCTTGGCCGTCAAAGAACCCAGAGGTTATGTTAGAGAAAGGACGCGTGAGCCGTCACAATCTTGTGTAAAAAAAAAGTTATGACATCTGCTTTTACTAAAATACCTGTAGTTTTTGTTCTAGCAAATGGAAAATAAAAAACTTGGTATTTTTATTAATCTAATAAGATGGCCTATAAAATAAAATCATAAAAAAACTGTCAATTTTTGAAAAAAATCATAATTTTAGGGTAGTCGGATACCTTAAGCTGGCACCTCAGTCTCCAAACTTTAAAGCCAAAATTACAACTGTGAATCTAGCCAGATTTACCATTTATCAGTCCCTCTATATAGATGGACTTTAGTGACAGCAGAACTGGAGCCCACGACTCGATTGAGTTAATAAGTTCGCAAATGTAAGCCCGTTGTTACAGCATCTGTTCTCCTAATGCGATAGTAATGATAATGTCATTGCCGAAAAAGGATTTAATAAAAAAGGGTAAAAATAAATTTCCACCATTTTTTTCATTCAAAAAGGGAGCATTTATTGTGAAAGAAACGTACATTTTGTTTTACTCAATACTTGCTGTTACCCGTGACTTCGTCCACGTGGAATTCAACAAAAAAGTGTTTATTCAATTCGCAGAGTTTACGAAAACTTAATAATTATGCATTTCACGTAAAGAAATATCTATGCTATATAAGTATAATGTCGTTCTTCTACTTTGTGAATCGATGTTTCTTTTTTGTTTTTAATTTTTGGTTTTTTTTGTATTAAATTTATTGAAAAATCTCTCTATATACAATATTAAATTTAATGAAAAAAAAAATTCCTCTATATGCAATATTAAATTTATCAATTTCAAAGTAAATAAAAAACTGAACTATTTTCATCAAAGAAAACCTAACGACGCTTAACGTTGTATTCAATTTATTACTTAACCCCTTCCAAGACCAGCATAAGGAGAAAGAAGCTTTTTCCTTGGCCCACACGTTTTGAGAGTATACGCACGCACGCGGAACCCGGCGAATTTCCCAGTTAAGCCTAATTTAATCAGATATTGTTCACTATTTCATTGGTTTTAATTTTGTTTTCACGGAACACTATTTTTTTCTAAAATAAAAGTAGCCTAAATTACTACTTATAACTTTAGATATCTGCCAGTCAAAGTTCTGTCAAAATCGGTCCAGCCGTTTCAGAGATTAGCCGGAACAAATACAGAGACAAACCGACCGACAGACAGACAAAAATATTAAAAATTGATTTTTTGATATAAGTACCGGATATACTTTTAAATGCATTTAGTAAAAGGCTGTTAACTTCAAATTACAAACAGACACTTCAATTTTATTTATTTGTATAGATACTGTCCATCTCAAGCCAGAACTGTTCCTTAATTTTCTGGAAACATACGGATACCGCGTTGGAAGAGCGCTTCATCTTATGAAGCTATCCACTGATAGACCAAATTTTTGGTATCTTCATACGATGTGAAGTACTGATCAGACTGACCGTGTGTCATCGATCAGATCAAGTAAAAATCGGTAGAGGCAATGTCTGGAGAATACGACGGGTGGGGTAAGACTTTCCAATTGAGAGTTTCGAAGTACGGTTTGACCGGTCCCTCAATATAGGGATGCTCATTATCATGCAGAAGAATAATTTTGTCATGTCTGCAGTGGTAGTGAGCAGGTTTTTTCTTGAGGGCTTGACTCAACCTCATCAATTGTGTTCGGTAGAGAGCCTTAGTAATGGTTTCGTTCGGTTTGAGCAACTCATAATTCATGATACCTGGGTGATTCCACCAAATGCACGACATGAGTTTTTTCCATGAATATTCGACTTAGCTGTCGATGTGGAAGCATGCCCAAGTGGTCTCCACGATTTCTTATTCATTGGATTATCGCAGTAGATCCATTTAGTGGGGATCGTAATTTATCCTTAGTGACTATACGAGACAAAAAGCCCTTGCGTTTATACCTTACAAGCAGCATTTAACATGTGCAAAATTGGCGCTCAAAGTGTTTCGGCTTCACTTGATAAGATACCAAAATTCCTTGCTTTTGAACCATTATCAATGATTTTAAACGAAGTGAAGTTGCTTCTTGAATCACTTTTGATGTAAGTGTAAGTTTCTCTTGCGTTTGACACGAATTTTCATCCACTAATATTTCCAATTTCGCAATTTCATACACTTCCCGCTACGTTCTTTGTCTTCGCGACGTCAAGTTCACCATTCTTGAACTTTTGAAACCACTCACACGAGAATTTTTCTCACTCAAAGGAGCCTTAGTAAATGCTTTTACAAGCAATCGATGCGTATTTGCTGCATATTTCTTCAAAGTAAAGAAGTAAATCAAAAGTTTCCGCTACTGATGCTTATTAGGCTCGAAACTTGACATTTTCGCTCGAAAAAAAAATTATACAATGCTGATACAAAATCAGTAATTCTTCAAAAGTATAGTGTTTACAGATGTCCAGGTTTACAATATGACGTTTTACATCCTAAAATTTCACCTATATCTTACTGGTGGGGCTATCTTTTATCAAACTGTGGAAACCTCTATTCGTACTCCTTTTAAGATACTCGTATTTTAAATCCAAAATACCTCGATTAAGTTGTTGCAATTAGCAGGTTATCTAAAATGAGATTAGTATCCCTCCCCCTGTTTTTTATCTCCATCTAGAATAAGATTTTCATATATACGTGTTCAATTGCCATTAATTTTGAAAGGAAGTTTATTTAAATTTATGTTTAAATACAATATTTTATCTTACAGGTGTAGCTCGGTGGTTGGAAAATCTGTGAGAAATGTTAGTACGGTGTTAATAAGTGATGGTTGCTATGAGAAAGCGACTATACTACACGAATTAATGCATGTTCTGGGATTTGTTCATGAACAAAATAGGCCAGATAGAGACGAATTTATTGAAGTTAAATGGGACAATATTGTGGAAGGTAAGTGAAAAAAGAATTTTAAATGATGATTCTAATATTTCTTTAGAAAGACAAATAAAAGGTCTTTAATACAAGGTATGACCAAAAAACAATAAATCGATTTTTTCTCTGTACGAAAGTGAATTACATGTTCGTTACTGGAGATGAAAGAGAGAGAAAGATAGAGAGATCGAGAAAAGAGAGAAAGATAGAAAGTGAGAGAAGAGAGAGAAATATAGAGAGAAATAAGAGAGAGAGAAAGAGAGATTGAGAGAAAGATAGTGGAGTGAGAGAAGAGAGAGAAATATAGAGAGAAATAAGAGAGAGAGAAAGAGAGAGAAAGATAGAGTGTGGGAGAAAGAGAGAGAGAGAATGAGAGACGAGAGAGAGGAGAAAAAACACACACATTTGGGCGTGTACACGAATATTTTTTCCAACCGCATATAGCGTCAGTTTATCACAGCTGGCCTTTGAGTGAAAAAGTATAGCTAGTTATGATTGAAACGTATATTATTTATACATGTTTTTAAGAAGTTTATGAGCTAATCATGAATCAAAAACAATAATAGAAATTTTTAATATTGTTAAATATAAAAAAAATAATGAGTTTGTACAAAACAAAAATAATCCGAATTACCTACAATTTTTTGTCATTGTTTTAACTCAGAATTCTAAGGACCTGGCAAAAAAATTTGTATATTACCTAAAATTTCAAATTATAAATGTTTGAATTCAAGAAGTTAGACTGAATTGAAGTTTGCATATTAGTTCTTTATAATTTTTAAAATAATTGAAATCTTATCAATTTGAAATTTTTACGTTTTTTCTAATCTTAGAAATTATAGTCACTGTAACTAATATCTTTGTATAATTAATAATTAATTATAATTGTACCACACATTATTGTAATTAGTATATATTTTAATTATCGGTAAAATTAATATTATTACAAATAGCTCAAAGAGATTACATTATGATATCAGGGATGTAAATCTTAATTATTTTTATCGCTGTTATTTCTTGTGAATCAATCATATTTCTTTTTTATTAAACCAATTAACACTCGTGGTTTACTAAAATCCATATGCAGTAGTATTTAGTATTTATTAGTATTTATTCCACTGTTTGTGATATCTGTATCAAAAATCGTTCCCAGTGATCCGTCGACGATTACAGTTTGAACATCTGTAATAACCTCTTCTCGCACATGTTTATGTCCTCTGCCTGAGTGATTCTCTTTATTCGAACTTTTTTTATTCGTTTTTTTCGAAGCATTAAGCGATAGAGCCTCTTGGGTAACTTGTCAGGTTCTTAGCTCACGAGAAGCTGTGAATGAATTAGATAATATAGTGCTTTACCAATAAAGCGCGTTCTGGTCATGTGAGTTGCATATTCACTTGAGACGGCTCACTTCAACTCAGAATATTCTTCAGAGCTGTCTTACAGGTTTTTATAGCTCAAACTACTGGTACGGTTGTCGCATATGAAAGCATACATTTAAATTTGGCTTTCACATCCGTGTTTTCTGCTGATTCTCAGTTTAATAAGCCACAATAGCGCCGTATATATACCCCTTTCGGCGATTTTTGGAATTAAATCTTTTTAACAGAATCTTACTTCTCATGCCAGCATTATTATCCATACCAAGTTTGGTGCAATTGTGATTGTTAAATCGAGCTCCTGAAAGCTCTAAATAGTGTCTCTTTCTTCTATAGTTTTTTCTATAGTTCTATAGTTTGTGGTGCCCCCTCCATTGGGGACACCCTTTCTCCACTATTAACGCGACCTATGTCCGAGGGAAGGAAGGAGGAACCACTAAAATCTGTCATACTTATTATGATCTTAGTTGATATATAATACAACAACAATACTAGTCTAAGAGGATATTGATCACGAGTGAGTATACGCAACACGTATTACTGATAATTAGCCCACTTAACAACTGAATCTATTTTTATATATTAATTCCTAATCTAATAGTATCCGCACTATCCTTATAGTTTAGATGATTTAGCTTACCGCTATTTCCTGAGTAAACAGCTACGGTCCTTAAAACGTCGATTCCACCTTTAATCTGGCTGGCTCTGGCTTAAGCAATGCTCCGTTGGTCTCGGACCCACTTTTGACTTATCTACACCGGCACTGTTAGGCTAACTCCCTGAATTAAGACTTTTAGACTAGACTTCTAGACTTTTAGTTCACTTCACTTAGCTTACTTCTAGCATTACTTCCCCACTTAGGAACCCTCGCGAAAGCTAACATTCCAATATATATATAATTCCTAATTTGCATACACACGTTCTCTTCTTGAGTTGGTTGGAAAGAATTGTCATTCTGGCTCCAAAGAATCCCAAGAGAACAATTAGTGGAAATCGCGATAAATCCCCGTCACAAGTTATTTTCAATAATGCAACCTCTGGCAATAAAGTTCGGTGAATGAAGTCAGAACGGCTAATCGGGTAACACTGAGGAAACAAAATGCTGCACATGCGTAGCGGCAGGTATTGACCATCTTCTCCCACCGTTATTCATTTGAGATTCATTTGTGTTCCGTGTAAGACTTGTTTTACAAAGTGATTTTGTAGTACTTTGGTTCTTAACTGAGAACAGGAAAATGAATGAATAAAAGATCAATTTAAAGTTTTGTTTTAAGCTAGTCAAGATACCAAAAGAAACTTATGCGATGCTGGTACGTGTTTATGATGATCAAGCACAGTCCATGAAGTATGTGTACAAGTGGTTCACCCGTTTTCGAAAAGCAGGGAAAGTGTTTCTGACAACCTCCGTAGTGGAAGACTAGCGACCTACGTCAGTGACAAAATCATTGAGAAAGTGAGGAAATTAATCACTAAAGGTCGTCAATTAACTGTGCGCATGATTACTGATGAACTGCAGATTAACCGTGAATCCGTGCGACAAATCGTTACTCAGAATTTAGGGATAAGGTAAACGTGTTATCGATATTAACGGTATTCATAACATCCAACGAAACATGACGAGGTTTTTGAACTCCATTCCAAAAGAAGACTTCTTGCAATGTTTCCAGTACATGTATAGCAGATCTCAGCGATGCATAGTTATAGGAGGTGACTATTTTGAAGGACAGTAAGATAATTTTCGTTAATATTTCATTTTCGTTAATGTTACAGGACTATTCACTGAATTTTACTGTCAGAGGCTGTAATTCACATCAAAAATTAGATGGCATAGACTCAGAACAAGGCTTTTATTCGAGTGTTCTTCACGCACGCGCTCTCTCTCTATGTTTATGCAAGCACTAACTCTATACACACTAGCGCCCTCTCTCGACAAATGTTTATTTATTATTTTGGGGACGAGACTTATTTGCACAACACTGCACAGAGCCAGGTAAAAAAAATCACCCTGTACTCAATAATAAGTTAACAAAAATTGCAGTTGAGAATGCATACAAAATACATTACATTTTATAACAAACTTCAGCTAAAATTACGAATGGGTTTCATTGAAAGAGATAAGTTCCTTATTCTTTATCAAGGACGTTTCACAAGAGATAGCCATTTTTTCCCCAAATAATCAACAGATTTATTTTGATCTAAAACTATATTTTCAGATTAATTTCGAAATGCAACGAAATAACTCGTTTTCTTTCTTTCTTTTCTTTGAGGTGCCGAAAAAAATTTCCAAAAATTTTCTACTGATGTAGTGACAACTTTAGATTCTGAATACGATTACCAATCCTTGATGCATTACGATGCTTTTGCTTTTGCCAAAAATACCAGTCTACCAACTCTGGTGCCTTTAAAGGCCAATGTAACTTTGGGAAACAGAGAGGGCTTCTCTAAGAGAGACCTCGAAAGAATCAATAAACTGTACAACTGCTCTTCAAATGCAGGTAAGAATACATTAAGATAATTTTAAACATTTTTGTTTAAGTACATTTTTGTGAAGTATTTATTATGTTATTATTAAAAATATCCAGGAGATACTTGCTTGCAGTAAAAGGGTATGGAATGTTTCCAGACCCTCGTTCTGAAGTTTTCATTCAATTGATTTTAAAACATTTTGTTTTTGATTGCCTGGAAGATTTTTTTTTATTACAATACACTTATGTTACCAATGTGCATTAGTTTAAGAAATGTCACACATTGACATTAAAATTCCATAAAAATCAAGATTTATTGTTTTGAGACATCGGCAAAAATTGCTATAAATAGAAACTATTATACTGGCAGAAAATATAAACGTTATATTAAAAGAAAAAAGTAATTCAACATTAACCTTCCTGCTCTAAAGGGGTCAGATAAAACCCCTTTCTATAATTTATTCTTAGATCGCTTTCGTAGACTTACAGAAAAGTTATATCTTATATATAAGTACTCCTCAAGGAGATAAATTTATTTAGTTTATACCTTTTTTCAGATTTATATCAATATATTTTTCTTAAATGAGGGAGGGAGAAGCAAATGATATCTTGCATGACTCATTCGAATGGGCCCTTATCACTAATAAGCATATAAATATATAAAAATAAATTTAGTATTTTTGGACGATGTGTAGTGCAATATGGCTCCTAGTAAGCGTGGTCTTACTGCAGAAAAGATCAGAAAGCTTTCGAAAGAGCTGAGTGATCAATCTGAAGAGGAAAATGAAATTGATTCAGATGAAACAGATGATTCTGATAACTTATCCAATGAAGAGGATAATGAGAAGACAGATATTTTCACTGCAGAGGAAGAAACCAATCAAACAACATCTTCCTTCATTAGTTGTAACAATACTGAAGGGTGCACATTGCCTCCACCTACAGCAAAGGATCGGTATGTACTAGTACAAATTCCAATTTATTATTATTTGGAATTTTTCGTTTTTATTTATTTTTATTGATTTGACTGTATTTGATTTATTCTGTTTTATGTTCTTATTTTCCAGAGAGCGCGATATTATGAATGTTATCCTTGATCCGACACCTTCACCCGACATCTTCAAGTTCGAAATTCAGCCTTTTAGCGAACAGTCCGTGCTAATGTCCGAAAACGAACCTGTAACCGATAATTCCGTGCCGATATTGAATTATCTCTTTTCAAATAGCATGGTGCAAAAGTTTTTAGAAGGAATAGACCTGTTAAATGGAAGATAGTATGCCCAGAAGCGAATAAAGCATACACATTAGTTTCTGCAGAACAACTTGAAGATAACATTGATAGAAAAAAGTCCTGAGTATACAGTACTACTGATGTGTACTTCAAATACTGCTTGTCATAAAAAATGTATCAAGAATCATGGTAGAGGGACTTAATAAATTTGAAATTCAAGAATTCTATTGCTTCCCAAGCTTTTAAAAATCAACACTACTTGTATAAAAAGTGATTTGTAAGGAAAGCAGAAGGGAAATGGCTGGGAAGCAAGAAAAAGACAGGGAAGAGTTTAAAAAAATTATAAATTTCACTATTTCATATGTAAATAAATTCAAAAATAAATAAACAAGGGCTATAAAATATTTATGACTCAGAATAAACACAAACAAATTGTGCCTAATGTGGGTCCATATGAGTAAAATGTTATCTTTTTCAAAACGGTATAAAGTTTACACTATCATTAGTTAATACAATATAATTGGAACAAATTAAATTGTTCTAATACATAAATGCTCTAAATAAAATTTCATTTTGAATTCAGGTTTTTACTATCCCTTTCGTGTTATTTGTAATTCTAATTCTGAGTTTTCTTAAACTCATGGTACACATATGAAAGGGCGAGAGAACATTAGACAAGCACAAGCTTCCATACAATCCATTGTAGAAGCTCAAGCAATAAAGCACTAGTGAGCGATACATGTCGTATCTTGAAATTATTATTAAAATTAAATTTAACCCTACATTCTGACAACTGCATGAAATAATAATGCAGGCTTCACACCATTGATAAAGCCACTACCGCTCATTGAAAAAGAATCCAGTTTTGATAAATTATCTAAGTGGTCCGGCCAGGTGATTAGATCAATTAATTAGTTCATGGACCACCAATCAGCCTCGACCAGACCATCATTCTGGATATATATTTTTTCAATTCCAGTGCGTTCCACACATCCACACTCTAATGGACTGGTTCCCTATTGTGTTGGAAATACAGCCATTGTGGGATGTGTCCTAGGAAAAGGTTGAATAGTTAAGTAACTCCCCTTGTCGAAACATAAGATATGAAAACTTATTTTGGTAATTTGACGAAAATTATAATCCTGTCGCGATATCAGTCTAGATATTTATCCGGGAATGTTGTTGGTATGATCTTGAACTCTTGGCGTGTGGATTATCGATTGTCTTTACATAATAGTTATGGATAGTCTCTTGTGCATAACTACCAACCATAGATTTGTGCTTGTATAATTGTGTTCTATCATTCTCTAACGTATATCATGTGTTTAAGGAGCATCCAGTATTCCTTTCACCCTTTCAGAGCTATATTTATGTACCTTTTATGGAGAAACTTATGAAAATTAAAGCTTTAAAACTTGTCTGTACAACAAATAAACATTTATATTTATACTATAAATTGAGTTTTTTCAAATATATTGTTTAGTTTTTTCAAATATATTGTTTAGTTTTTTTTAAATATATTTTGTTTAGTTTTTTCAAATATATTGTTTAGTTTTTTCAAAAACAAATGTTTACTGAGCATCACTTTGAATTTATTAAAAATTGTCATTTTTTTTGTGACAATATCTAGGCTCTAGCAAATATTTTAGGAATATCTTTAAAAGCTCACTTCAATATGTACAATTACATACCAGTAACATGCAGTAAAAATTTCAGATGCATTCATGTAGTAGATTCGGAGAAAAAAGTACACGTAGTTTTAAAAACATCAGTTTGAGAAAATTGTATTTTTAATTTAAATTTCACTTCATCACAACAATTATGAATTACAACATGTATTTGCCCCATTTTATTAAACATTATTTTCTTCTCAATTTATTTCAAGACTTTTTTATTTCTTAATTTACTTAAATTGCTCACAGAAAATATATACATAGCATTTTTCAGTATCGTATTTTCAGTATTTTGTAGCAATTACAGGATTTTCCACAAATTCTGTATCAATTTTGCAAGAATTTTCAGTTTTGATGCATCTAAAAGAGTTGACCATGAAACATCATGAATGCCATGTAATAATGTATCAATATGTAAAAGTAATGATTTGGGAGTATGTGATTATACATTTCAAAAGTTTTCATTTTATAGATTTGTAACAATTTCCTGAAGTATCATAATTGAAGTTTCTATATGTGTTAGACAAGTGATGTCTAAAACAACCACAAGACTGTTTTTTTTAAATCTAAAATTTATTTATTTTTTATGTACGTAACAAGCTTCTTGCAACCACAATGACAATATGTCTTTTGTAACTTTTCTCAGAGACTATATTAAACATAAACACTCAAGATTTTGTCTGTATATTAAATAAACCTTTATCTTTATACTAAAGTGAAATTTTAAAAATAAATAGTTCAGCATTTTTTTTAAAGATAAGTTTTGTATAAATATTTAGAAATTTAATAAAAATTGTAATTTTTTGTTACGACATCTATTTTGTAGCTAAATGCTTTAGAAATATTTCAAAAATTTCACTTCAGTGTACACAAGTATATATCCATACATTCAGTAGGTTTCGGTAAAATAACACAAACAATTTTAAAAATAAAACTTTTAGAAAACAGTAATTTTTATAAAAAATCTTACCTTGTCAAATTAAGTATTCTGTACTACTTACTTATCATTGTTTTTACCTTGCTATATATATTCCACAAATATTATCTTTTTCATCCATCGGTTCATATGAGCATTAGAACAAACTTCGCTCCAAAAGGTTTTTTTAGCAAATCTAAGAGAGAGAGAGAGTTAAACTTACATTTATTATACTGTTATCTAAAGTTAATTGCGTATGAATAAATAAAAAAAAGGTAGAGGCTTTGCAACTGTTTAAAAGGCCAATATTGACAATTTTATCTGTCAAAGGGGGTGTGATGCGTCAACTAATGATTTCTTAAAAGTCATTTTGAAATACTTCTAATTCATAAAATGGCAAATACGTTATATCCCTGGAAAGGCCATGAATTGGATTCAGAAATATCAAAAACTCAAAATCGATAATCAGAAGATATTTAGCCTACGGACTTCACTTAAGTGTTCCATAAATGAAAGACATTTTTTATGTCTAAATGTTTTATAAAAGCCTTAAAAATCTCTTACGGGTTGTTATTTTTTGAAGCAGAGAAACATCTGCTGCGCACTTCTTTTAAAAGTGTTTAAGCAATATAACTATTTATTTCTTTTTTACATTACATCGAAGAAGGAACCGTATTTGCCATTTCTCTACTAGAAGCTCCACCTGCTCAGAATAGTCATGAAAAGATAAAAGGTCAAAATTAAAATTTGTGCTGACTAGGAATGCTCAAACTGTCAGATTATTAAGGGGATGTGGTACGATTTACATAATATTTTTTAATTTAATGATTTTCAAAATTGTTTTGGTTGCCTCCTATGTATATTTATGATGTAAAACAGAATTTGTGCTCAAAATTTCATAAAAAGCTAACCATTTAATTTTTAAGGGAAAAAATTGAAACTTATGAAGTGATTTTAAAATGCTACTCCCCGTACAAAAATTGAAGTACATTTATGAAATATGATGTACAAGTACGTCAAACTTTGTATTACAAAAGTTGGTATTACATGTTTGGCATTCGTACAAAACTCCTGTTTATGACTGCTTATTGAATATTCCTTAAGAAATGTGTTAATTCTAAATTCAATTATTTTTTAAAAAAAATAAGTATTGCTTTGATAGGAAAATGCATACCAACTTTTGTTCCATGTACTATTTGAAACCATTAAAAAAATTCCAAATACTACCACAAAAGAAAAAAAAAAATCCCCTAGCGTTTTAAATGAAAACAAACTAGTTATTTTACCTTTCCGAGGCAAGTCAGTTTAAACTTTTGATTTGCCATTGGGATGTGAATAAAAACAAACATAAAAGTTATCCCAACTCTGCATCTTTTTAAAGTTAGAGCTTTCAAACTTTGTGAGTTTGTAGAGAAGTATATATAAAATATAATTTAGGCTATACAAAACTTAGATTAGATTTTTTGACCGATTTTTGTCAATTGAATCGAACCTGTCCCCTTAAAATTCATAATCTCACATTTAAGACACAGAGGGCAATCTGGAGTGTTTTTCAAAACCAATTAGGTGTATGTGTTCATGTAGCGTTGACTGATTTAGTACAACTTGAGTGAAAGAATACAGTCTCTTGAAAAATATTGCTGATGAACTTCACCGATGAAATGTTAAATCTTTTACAGCATTTGAGTCACAACAGATGATCACAAATTTTAATTTCAGAATTAATGGCACAAATAGGTATTGTAAGCCATCTAAATAAGGTAAGTTTATCGTTTCATATAGGTAATGTAAAATTATCACCCTTAACTCTACTCCCTGTGTACACATGAAATCTTGGTTTACTTTCTCCTTATAAAGCTAAATCTATTGAACACTTTAATAAGTATTATGGGGTCATTTTTAAATTGTGTATTGCTGGAATTAGAAAAATAACAATACGACATGTACAAATTTTGCAAAGCTGTTTTTCGAATCCTAGAGTGCAGAAAAACAACTGATACTGCCATTGAATTTTGATTTAACTGCAGATGGCTAATAAAACAGAAAAGTAAAATGTGTGTGATAAATTCTAAAATTATATCTACCCTTTCATAACACTATGGTATGGAATATGTATAAAGTCGTTATCTTCTAGATGAATTGATAGCTATAAGTTAGATAGCTATAAGTTATATAGCTATAAGCTAAAAATTGGGTGCTATTTTTTGTCTTCTAAGTTTTCATCTGGTGTCATGAAAAAGCATGAAAAATATATGAATATTTATGTGTTGGCTATACAAAGTTTACAATTTTAGCGGCTAGAAAGTTTCTATAGTTATAACGCAAACTGAAACTGAACTTAAGTTAGAAATTAAAGATATGTGTGTGTTGTTAAGTATCATTTTTATGAGTTTACTTTTTGATGTGGAGTTAAATTTATTTTTAAATGTAATAACTTTAAATAAGTTGTAGGTTTATAATCGAAATATAGAATGTAAACAAAAAAAAAAAAAAATTTTTTTTTTTTTCACAATTTCTTTTCAGAAATGTCAGAAGAACATTCAGACGAAATGTCAGAACCTATTGTTCATGAGACTTCAATATTTGAAAGCTTTAGGAATATTTTGCAAAGGATTTTCGGAACCATTTCTCGAACAATTCAAAGGTTGACACCTCATTAGGTTAGTACAGCTTTCCATAACTAAAACTTAAGAATTCCAATACCAGGAAAAAGAAAAAGAACAATTTTTTCACAATTTAGGAATTTAAAATAGGTGAACAATAAAGTTAAATAAATCATTATAGAAAAGATTCTTCAGCTTTTGAAAGCATTAGGAAATTCTACTTTATTGCTTCTCTCTAGCAAATGTTTTAGTAAAATCTTTTGGAAACTGCTAAGGAATTAAGTTAAAATAAGACAAAAAGGGCTTATTTGGGAAAAAGAGTTTGCTTACAGACGTTTAATCGTTCGTTTTAGTACCTAACGAGGTCTATTCAAAAAGTATGCGACCTTGAATTTTCAAACACAAAGTATAGATTCTATAACGGCACCACTTTGCTTAGTGGGAGGTGACAGCTTACTGCATATGCTTGAATTTTTCCTCTTTGTTCCAGTGTACCAGTCGTTTCCTACAGGCGGTCGAAGTGATGTTATAAGTATTCGTCAGACTTTTGTATTTCTCACAAGATGACTGAATGACTTGAGCAAAGGTACCACATCACATTTTTTTGTCATAGGTTTGGTGATTTTCTTAGTAAAGCTATTCACAAGATTCAGTAAGTGTTTGGAGACGATGCTGTGTGGGATCACACAAATTAAGAAGTTAACCGATTTAAAAGTATCCTCACGTTGGTAGAGAGTAACCAGCGTTCTGGGATGCCACACAACCACTCGAAATGCAGCCTTTGTTTAAAAGGTGGAAAAATCTAGTAGTGAAAGATCGTCGTTTACCGTACGACAGACTGCTGGACAAGCTAAGATTACAGGTTATCTACAGGCAATTTTGTATGTATATGCAAAGAGCGCTTGCAAACTTAGTTCCCGAGCTTAAGTTAGTGAAACAGGAAAACTCCGTCTTGCAGTTGCTCAGGATCTACTGGACACTATCAACGTTGAATCTGGCTTATTTCGACTTCTGGATGTTTCCAAAAATGAAAATGTCATTGAAATAATCAAGCTGTTTCAGTGTAGAGGTAAAATAAGGCAGAACGCTACGGCGGAGTTGAACAGCATTCCAAAAAAGCCTCCCAGAAATGTTTTGGGCAGTGGAAGAAGTGGTGGGCTAAGTGTGTGAAGTCGCAAGTGGCCTACTTCGAATTTGATCCTAATTCTACAGAGAAACTAAGATAATATTTTTGGCCAAAGGTCAGGTATTTTTTGAGTAGACCTTGAAGTACCTCCTTTTTTTGACAATTTTAAAGTAACAATAATACTTTTTTTAATGAAGCCGCATTAGTTTGGTGGTAATGGATGGAAATTCATTGCCAACATTGTTTCTGTTGAGTCTGGATTTAAGTCCCAACACCGATAATCTGTCATTCCGAGGAACTAATAAACGTTAAATCTACCATTTAGAGGAATTGATGCACGTTACATTTTTCGAGATAAGTGTTTAATAGAATCCCCCCGCCCCTCACATTGGCTTGATATGGAAGTCAGGAGTGTAAAATAGCATCTCAGATTCACCCTCATCATTTAATTGTGGTTTAAATGACGTGGTCCATCAACAGTAGTTCTACACTGCTGTTTGTAAAAAATGTAACACCACGAAGAAATGATCAGAATTAAATGAACTTCATAGCAAATATCAATTATGGGATGTTACGTAAAATAGTAAAGTTTCAGAGCCACCACGCATGCTTGGCGTGCGCAGTGCCCTCTGAACTGACGCTGAAAGCGTGAAAATAGAGGGCTGTAGCGGGACGTTGAAAATAGTTCATGATTATTTGTTAGTGGCGAACGCTTAGTGAGACCTAAGTATGCCTCCAAGACGAAATAAGGAGAAATTCCAACAACTTACGGATTTTGAACGGGGGAGGATTATCGGCCTTCGAGAAGGAGGATTTTCCTATCGCGCAATAGGAGCTCGCGTGTAACGGAACAGATCTACAGTGATGCGAGTTTGGAAGCAGTAGGCCGACGAGCACCGAACAACTCGAAAAACTGGCAGTGGACGACGGAAGGTGACGTACGCGGGCGACGATCGACACCTGCTCCGCATGGCAGTGAATGACCGTACACATTCTTCCAGGCAGTTGGTAGCACTTTGGTGTACTTCTACAGGTGTACTAATATCGGCTTCGTCAATTCGTCGACGTCTGCTGCACCTTGGATTGCGGGCAAGGGTGCCTTTATACAGGATCCCCCTCACGGTGAACCATCGACGGCTGCGTCTGTAATGGGCTCATGAGCATAAGTACTACAGCTTGAAGTTGTTCCCTTTCTTCAAGGCATCCCTGGAGCTATCTTTCAGCAGGATAATGCATGCCCACCTGTTGCAAAGATTGTTCGAGATTTCTGTTCAGTCCAACGCATGCAACGTTTCCCTAGGCCTGCTTATTCGCCAGATATATCGCCTATTGAGCACGTGTGGGATTTGGTAGGTCGGCGTCTCGCTCGTGATCCGCGTCCAGCAGCTTCAAAAGACGAACTTTTGCTTCGCATACAAACAATACGGAATTCTTTTCCACAAGCAGACATTTAAAATCTGACTCCATGCCACGTCGTATAGCAGCACTCATTGCAGCGCGTGATGGCTACACCAAATGCTGATTTCTGACATTTAATATTGTTTTTTTGCTTTGAAAATTTCGTCATTTACTTGTACTAATACAAGCCGTTCGTGCATTAAATTTCATTTAATTCTGATGATTCCTTCATGGCGTTGCATTTTTTACAAAAACACAGCAGTTTAGTTAAGACTCTAAATGTGATAAACAAATTGGTTCTTTGAACTGATCCACATAAAGAGAAATATTTTGCATTGAATTTTGTGTTCGAAAGAACTGCATCTATTTTATCCCAGAATGATTTCTCTAGAATCACAACAAAGCTATTCTATATGTTACAGATTTATTTTTTTCTTTTTGGGAATTTAAAGAGTATTTTGAAATGATATATAAGAGATAAGTATTTGTTATACCATCTGTAATATTTGCTTTGTATTTAGCTTTATTTGTGTATCTAACTTAATTTTATTTATTATGGACCACATTTAACATCAATTTAATATTACAATTTTTAGTATTTGTTTGAATTCTTCATATATACATTCAAAGTGTTCAAGTCTTGAGCCTACGTCCTAAAATTAAGAGCGAGCATTTCAATCGTTTTCTCGAACTTCCACATCATGTAATGTGTGGAATTTTGAGTTTCATTATATTCTACTCTAGCAACACTTTCATAATTCAAAAATAAAAAAAAAATTAACTTGCATTTTAAGTTATGCGGGTCATAAATAGTTAGTTTTCAAATTAGGTACTTCGAGTTTAAAATTGTAGATGAGAAATAAACTTAAAATTGTTTCACTTGACAAAAATAATAACTTAAAGTGGAGTAAAAAGACATCACAAATCTTTTTTTTTGTGTGTACTTAAATAATTTTAAGAATTATTTCATTTCAAGATATAGAAATCCTTTTTGTGGCCTGCAGATAGAAACAAAAGTTATTATAAGCATTCATATTTACAATTATAGTGAAAATTTTTGTACTGTTTGCTTGAATAATTTATTTGTTTTGAATAAGGATACCAAATATTAATTACAAAATATTTTCTTGCTGAGTTTACTAGTGATACTTTCAATATTTTAAAAATCTATCTTGAATTTATTTAATAGTTTGAGCCCAACTATATAAAAATTCTACATGTAATAAATTTTATTAAAAACTAATATATTTTATTTATTTTTGTACCTTGTGTGAAATTTTGACTTGGAGGTATCTATTTTGTGATTTCATTATTTTTTTCAGGTCGTAGCTGAAAAAGAATGAATATTATAAATAAAAATTCTGTAAATATTTCCTACATAACTCCCGAGAAGAACTGTAGAAGTGGATTTCAAAATTATTATTAAAAAGGTCACAGAAGGAACTTTCCAACTGAACATTACATTTTTATACGATATTAGAGAAAGAGAATTAAAATTAAATGACAAAATGAATTTGCTCATCGTAAGCTGAAACATAATTTTAAGTGATGATTACCTTATTTATGTTCTGTTCAGTGGTCATTAAATGATATGTATTGTGATCGACATCTAATGCGTTCATAAGTACATTGTAATTGTATAGTTTAATTAAAATAAATTATGAAAATCAGATTTGTTTGACTGCATTCACTCGTCAATTTATTATTGTGATTAAGTAACCAATAATGGCTCGTAAGCAAATTGTGAATGGACGAATTTTTAAGCAAAAAAAAAATTTATTTCTACTGAACACAGTTAAAATTAAATATCAAAAGAACTAAAGTTGAAAAGAAAGATGTCGAAATTAATATATAGGGTGATACAAAGGGTTTTGAATAAAATAACGGGTGTAGAGGTTAGTATCAATCAAAAATCCAACAAGATATACTTTAGTGTTTAGAGGAGTATTCCCCCTTTAAGTAGAGGAGAAAGACCGTGAGAGTTTTAAAAAATGTCCTTCAAAAATCACGTCTTGGGTTCGTATATCAGTAAGAAACTAAAGATGCATGGTGCATGGAAATACTAAAATTCTCAATTCAGATCAGGAAATATGACGCAACCAGATCTACTTCTGTCTTAGCGATATATAAGATAAATGAAACGCGTCCTTTTGTATAAGTGAACAAGAGCTTAGAGAAGTCAGCGTGACCTGCTTTGGACTTATCTTTGTGGGATCATGACTATTAACAAAGTTATCTGTACTGACTTTGAGTGACAGATTCAGAGATTCTTTTCTTCTTATTAGTAATGTGGCATACCCATAACTGGGGATGTTCTCAATATACGCTCTTTCTAATTTAAACTGTTTTCTTTTTAGTGTTATTGACTGTTTCTTTGGTGATTGTTTTTATTGTTTTTCATTGCATTGGGCTGCTTGTCATTTTATGACCCAAAAATCTGAGAGGGATATTAGGATACATTGTAATAACAAATAATAAACTGTAAAAAATGCAACATCATGAAAGAGTCTCCAGAATCAAATTAAATGTAATACACAAACGCGCGACTTGTATTGGTACAAAAAAAGGAAGAAATTTTCAAATAAATTTTTTATCTGCTTGTGGAAGAGAATTCCATATTGTTTGTATGCGCCCCGAAGTTCGTCTTTTGAAGCCGTGGGACGCGGATCACGAGCGAGATGCCTATCAATCAAATTCCATACGTGTTTAACAGACGACATATACGGTGAATAAGCAGGCCAAGAAAGAATTGAAAAGAAGAGTCGAACATTCCTTGAAAAGTGTGGGTGTGCATTATCCTGTTGAAATATACCTCTATGGATGCCTTGGAGAAAGGGAAAGACTTCAGGATCTAGAACTTCACGGATGTACCCTGTTGCTATTCAGATTACTCTCAATTCGTAGCAGCTGATACGATACGTCCATGATATTTAATTGTGTGTTAGCCTCCAACCTGGGGAAGCCATCTCTTCATCTTCTCGACCTAAATTTGTAGGAGGTAAGGATTGATGACCCAAGCTAGCCATAATAAATCCAATTTATTATTATCCAATATAATAATCAAAGACAATCTTATCATAAATGGGAAACCCAGAGTGATATATCGCAGCACTAAATCTTATGTGAATACGCGCCTGAAATCCTAACCGCCTAACTTTAAGTAAAGTAATCCTATGAATCCTAACTTCCTTACTTTATTTGAATAGCTAAAGCCCGCTCTATAATTACGCGTCTAAGTTCAGATCCTTACCATAACCACACTGCATTCAGCAACTCAGCTTCCTTTCCTCCTTCTCCTATTACTAAACCTCCCCTATATATATCTACTAACTAATTTGCATATTAAGGTTTCTTCTTGAGAGAGGTTTGGCTGTGAAATAACTGAATTGATGGCCCCAAAGATTCCCCAAGAGGATTAGTAGGAAAAACTCCGTAAAGCACCGCCACAATTGCACCCTAGACGATAACCTCGGGTGTTCGGTCACTATGAGGTTCCATAATTTACTCTGGAAGGGAGCAACTCTAGAAAGGGAACACGAATGCAGTCATCCTAGTTCAACAAATTAAAGCGGGATTCATCTGAAAGGACAACTTAGTGCCAATCAGCCCACCAGGCTCTGTGTTCATGAGCCGATTGCAGACGCAGCCGTCGAGGGTTTGGCCTGACGGAGATCCTGTATAACGGGATCCTTGCACGTAGTCTACGGTGTAGCACACGTCAACGAATTGACGAAGCCGATACTAATACACTTGTAGCAGTAACGTGCTGTCAACTACCTGGAGAAAGATGTACGATCATTCACCACCATGCGAGCCAGGTTTACATCATTCCACACTGATGTCACCCTCTGTCGTCTACTCGTAGTTTTTCATGTTGTCCGGTGCTCGTCGGTCCATTGCTTTCATACTCGCATCATTTTGGAACTATTCCGCTGCACACTAACTGCTATTGCGAGACAGCAAAAATCCTCTTTTACGAAGGCCGATGATTCTACCTTTTCAAACTCCCTCAGTTATTGAAATTTTACCCTATTTCGCAGTGGAGGCATACTTAGGTCTCACTAAGAGTTCGCTACTAACAAATAACCAAGCACGATTTTCCCGTTACAGCCTTCTTTTTATGCGCTTTCAGCATGAGTTCAGAGGGCATTTCTCTCCCCACGCATGCGTGGTGGCTCTGAAGCCATAACATCTATTAGTGTGACATTTGCTTCAAATTTCGTTTCATTCAGATGATTCCCTTATGGTGTTGCACATTCTATAAGTAGCAGTTAAGTAAAGGATAACAGGAAAGAGTTATTTCGAAATACATTCAACAAATACAAGTTGTCCTCTCGACATGAATTCTTTCATATAGAAGAGACAGTATATCTCTGAAACATAAACCTCACGTATATTGAGCGTTTGCGAATTTCTAGTCAAAAACTGGAGTATAGATAGTTGGAGATGTTTCACTGAGTAATAACACAAGTAAAGTCAGTCAAAGCGAACATTGTTTTAAAAAATTGGTGTACCTGCATGTTGGTTTAATATCTTAATAACATTATCCGGGATGATGTAGAAGATATTATGAAATGAAGGCATAAGATAGACATTTAATGTATGGTAAAAATGTATCCCTCATTTTTTAAAATAAGAAATCCACTCTAAGTGTCAGAAATAATAGCCACAATCAGTCGTGAGAATGGAACACTACGTTGAAACATTTGCATAGAACAAAATAAACTTGTTTACTTAACAACAAACACCAAAAAAAACAGCATGATGAGCGAAATAAAGAATTCCAGCAAAATGTGCGTTAGCATTTAAACAAAACGTTTTCAAAACAGTGTCCAATTTCCATGCGTAACAATGAAATTTGACTGATACAGTAGCAAGTAATGCACAAAAAATTCCTTTTAATCAAAACACTATTTAAACAATACCAGTTTTGAACACTCTTAACAATAACGGCACAATATAACTGATACCTACTACCTCGTAATAGTATTATACACTACTACAATAGCAAATAAAAATATAGAATAACACAAAAGACTCAAAATTGCCTAGCACAATAATTTAAAGATGTGCATATTATTTTTGTACGTGACTTAATAACATAAGTAAAATTATGAGATAGCATCTAATGTCGAAATATATAAAAACTTATTATGCATTACTGAAGAAATGTATCCCGGATACATAGAGAAAAAGCAGTTCTTGAAAATCGAGCTTTTACAACACCAACCAGTATATTATATTCAAAAACACTCAAAAACAAAATCAAAGTAAATGTACGTAAAATGTGTATAAACGGCAGTTTTTTTAATGCACATGACACCGATGTGTACTACTTTCAAAAAGAAAACAAACAGTTACATGAATAATACAATACAAAAGACTTTGCAATAATCAAAATGAAAATATGCATCTTGTTAGAAAAATGAATCAGTCATTTGAACCAGTACATACTGCCAAGTTTCAGACCCATAGACACTGAATTGTTCAGTGCAAAATACAACAAATTCATTTCCTAGCAAGAAATATTAATAGGTATAATTTATTGGTAGCTGAAACAAGACCAAATGGGGGCTAAAAGAATCAAGTCTTGTAGTTTTCCTATATTTTTGCTAGTTATATTTGTAAATGAAATAATTTAGAGTTCCCCCTGTAAAAAATTATTATCGCGAATCATGATGACAATGAAATTCTACAAATAAATAGCCTAGAATTTCCCTAAAAGGATAATTTTTAATGTAGTTAAGTCAGTGTTTCTCAAACTGTGGGGCTCCCCCCTAGGTGGGCGAGAAACTCTACGAGGGGGCCGCGAGCATATTGAAAAGTCGAAAACAAAAGATATTTAAGAAAATTATCAATTTGTGGAAGGTAAACAAGCAAAATACATTCTGACATAATAAAAAATAAAATACACATTTGCACTGATATAATACACTTATGAATTTATTAGTACTCCATATAGTGTTGTTAAATTAATTATAAAACACTAAGTTAAGAACAAGTTTCTTAATTACCAGTGACCCCAAGGGGTGGTCATATAAAAAATTATAACTGAAAAATATTTATCTGGATAATTAGTACGCTTTACAATTAATCCATGAACTACCGATAAATAGTTAAGTGATTCGCTACCCAATGCCACAGCTTTCCACTTGGGTGAGCGTATGTGATGTATTGGGTGGGGAAAAAGAAAAGTTATAAATAAGAAAATCCTCTGAACACTGTCAAGGTTCTTTTATTGCATTCCAAAGCCTTCGAAATAGTTTTATAGATAGCAGTGCACATAAGAGATCGTACTTCGGAAGGACTTATATATACGTACAGGGCAATTATTACTTTTGTTAAGCGTGACGTATATATACGTCGGTGGCATGTAAGAAGTTAAAGTCGAGTTGTAGCTTTAGCATCAATGTATAATATTATTGAATTCAATACATTGTTATTGTATCGAGGAAGGGGGGCGCGACGAAAATTTTGATTGAATAGTGGGTCGCAATTAGGGAAAATTTGAGAAGCACTGAGTTAAATTAGTTAAAAGTTAAACAATGCATATTGTCAGCACCAATTGCAGAGTTCACGATTCTCTTTAAAAAATAGGGAAAGTTCATTGTAAAATCTTTATTACAACTTTTATATTTAACTTAAATAGGATTATTTGCATAAAAGTTACACTCAACACTATAATTTTTCAATTAATAAATTAATACAGCTACTCAACGCAAACCACTCTACGGGTCAGAGACTGGACAGAGATCTTGGGAGGCTTAGCTTGGGAGAGATCAAAGCTTAGAGATCTTGGGAGGGGGACTCAACTTGCTCTCGATTCGATCTCAATAAGAAATGATCCGACTACCTTTAATCGTTAAATGTTGTTCCCGGACATATTCTCCAAACAACTGAAAATTTCGAAACATATGTAAAATAGGATAGAAGTGTCTAGACTGTACAGTAAAATCTGTTTGTGTGCGGTATATAGGGACCGCATAAAATAATCCGCACAAAAAGAAAATTTAAAAATTTCATAAATTCTTACGTGTAACAAACAACTTCGTCTAAATGCTACAGAATTTTTTTTTTGCAATAGGTAGGGACCGCATAAAACAATTGCACTCAGAGAATACTCCATTTATTTCCGAAATTTATGAGAAAGTACTTCCATAACAAAATAAATAATTAAATTACACATGGAAACATTTTGAAAACATTTAGCTTCTCATCGTATACATGGAGAAGTTTTCAAAAGGAACATACATAATTCACTGCTGCTCATCGTAATCCCAAAGCGCTGATCTTCCTGTGATGAGTAAGTTTAAAATCGCTTTAGCCACCTGAAGATACAATTTCAATTGATTTATTTTTTGACACCATAAAGTAAGAGATAAGTTTTTGTGACCAAGGTTGGTTGGTCACAGTTGCTTGTAAATGTCGAGATAACTAGACATGCTGGATCGAAGGTTTTTATGAAATCTCCTACACCTTTCGGAATCGGTATCTATTTTAAGAAAATGCGTTTCCAATTTGTTAGAAAGCTGCATACCTGAATATATATTATCCGCTCTCAAAAAATCCGGTTCTTCTCGTCCGTCTTCATAATCTATCAAATTATTGATAATGTCATTGTCATTGAAAGTTTCGTCTTCTATCAAGCGCGGAGGCTGTTGGTGCGTTGAGAGAAAGCAACTGAACGTGCAATCTCGGGAGATTATTTATAACAAATGAACAGAGCATCTTGACGTGTATATATGAACAAAGCAATAGCGTAATAACAGCAATAGCAATAGGACTGTAGGGGACCCAAAGTCTGACTAACGCCAAATACGTATTTATCCAACTTATAAAATATCAAAGGCAAAATCTGACTTTGTAGGGGGGGGGCAAACATTCTTCGTTCGCCACTGGTACACTAATAGAAAACATCACAGAAGCGCCAAAAACGTTAAAATTCATATACCGCATAGAAAAAGATCACACAGGAAAAATCGTTCAAAAATAAAATCGCATAAAAAAGAATCGCACAAAAACAGGTTCTATTGTGTTACTTTGTCATGTCCGAGTCAATGTCTAGGGCTACCAGATTATACAATCATTATTCATTTAGTCGAAAGGCGGCAATCGGTGGAGTCTGCTTATGAAATTGTGAATCGCTCACTTATTGGTTACGAGTTACCGTTTGAATCAGTATTTGACTACGCCTACTTAATAGGTCGTAGGCGGGACCTACTTCTGCATACAGGCTCAGGTCCTCAAGAAAACTTAAGACATAACTGTTACGTGTATAGGTATTTTCGATATTTTGTTCAAGAATAAAATATAACAATACCCTGAACTTACACGATAAATGGGACTGACTGATAACCAGGCATATACATATTAATAAATTAGTTTTATTCTGGACAGGAGGCGAAAGAAAATAATAATTTAAAAAAAATGTTTAATATAATATTAGACCACACAAGTATAAAATCGCAAACAGAGCTTATTTTGATGTAAAATATTTCACAAAATCTATCATAGTCTGCTGACTGAAAGATTTTTTTTCTCCCGCAAAATGTTCTCGTAGTATGCGAATAATTTTTTGATTCCTTCTTTTGTTGAAAAAATACACTCTTCGTTGATGTCTACATTTTCTAACATTTGTGTGTGTGTGTAACCCTTTTTCAATTAAACTAAGGCCTTCTATCAAATTTCCAGCCGTAATTCAATCCTGTGATTAAACTGGGTCTAAAGACCCAAGTTCTTCAATGCCCTGCTTTTGCTAAGATATTTCTGAGAGTTCATTAATTGTAACTCCGGATGTTTGAGAATCCAGTGGTTCTTAAACGTCCAACTACACAATCACTAACAAACAATCCACTTCTAAATTTATTTGCCTGACAAGATCGACAACTTCATCAGGCTCTGGCACTGACAATAGAACATGTCCGATCCACATACATACGAACATGTACATTAGCTAAACAGGAAGTAAGGAGTGGGTAATCGAGTTGTGCAGCGCTCAAACAAAAGACGATTCAACGAGATTTGAAAATCGCGTTAACTCCTGTTTCGCATAATTCGGGGTAGATTAAGTAGAGGTATCATTGTATACATTAAAACTTTTATTACGTCTGCTCGAGTACACATGGAGTACGTGTTCGTTAAATCAGTGGGTCTGAAAGTCTTGTGGGCTGTATCACGAGTGCAGAGGACTGGAGATTATTTCCCTCCTCTTCAGCTCCATGCCTAAATTGTGGAGGTGGAGATAGGTGGTGTCGCCATCTATCATCCCTTTGGGGAATTTCGCGTAGCTAATTCGTACTGTCCCTTGTATGGTGCTCAAGACCAAGGCAGGCGTACTTCTAGCTTCTTGCCACGATGAATTTCGTGGGTTTCGTTCTGACTACGCCAGACAGGTGGCATTAGAAACAATAACACAACAACAACATTATGTCTGTATTTGCAACCGATCTAATGACCACATATACGACGGTGAGTGGGAAGATAAGTTCCCCCTCTCGACTGTGGTGAGAGTTGTGTATGAAAGTCAAAACATAGGATGATACATTAAAGATAAGACATAACTTTATTTTCCCACCTAAGTACCAAGAAAATTGAGACATTTGTCATACCACTTGATAAGCTTTAAACTGCCCTCCAAGAAAAACTCAGGGCTTTGCATACGGAAGAAGAGTTTAACGGCTCTTTTGACTTCAGTATTGATTCCAAAGCGCCTTTAGGCGAGATTTTTCTTCAAAGCAAGAAACAAATGAAAGTCACTTGGTGCGAGATCAGGACTGTTTGGCGGATGGTGTAGGCGCTCCGCAATATGATTTTGCCGAGTGCAATATGGTTTTGCCGAGTGTGGTCTCACATTTTCATCCAATAACAGAAAGCTAGATTTGAGACGACCGAGCCGCTTTTTTCGAATTGCCTCTTTCAATTTCGATAGGATGTCTCAGTACCACGTAGCATTGATGGTTTCAACCTCTAAAAAGTCCACGCAAAAGTAACCGCTTCTTCCGTATGTAAGGCCCTGAGTTTTTCTGCAAGTTTTTTTTAAGCTTATCAAGCAGTATGAAAAATAACTCAATGTACTTGGAACTTATGTGAAAAAATAAAGTTATGTCTTATCTTTAATGTCTCATTCTATGCTTTGGCTTTCACACTCAACTCTCACCTCAGTCGACAGGGGAAACTTATTTTCTGACTTACCCTCGTATGGTGCACGTACTTCTTCCTTGTGGTACTTTTCATAGTTTGAAACAACTATGCAGCGATTCCGAATAATTAATCTAATGAGGAAAATGTTTATTATTCATATTAGGAAGCTTATTTAATTTCAAATTTATTTAATTCTTTTGATGAGATACAAAATAAGTGAAAATTAAATGAATACATATAAGTAGTTAAATAAAAACAAAATGAAACACATGCTTTGAATAGAGAAATGGAATCTAATTTTCTAAATTGCAATAGAAAGCTTTTGAGTGACAGCTTAATAATGATTGCTTTAAATTCATAGAATTGATCACACACTCCTATTGAAATTTTACTCGATAATGCATTTTATTCAAAATAACTTCCTGCATTTTGATAGGGTATGATTACAGCAGTTTGCTTCCGCCTGTTATTGTGTATTAGTGAATCGACTCAATAGCATCATTTGCATATCAAAACAATGAGCTTTATTTCTAATTTGAATACAGAATCGGAATTTGAATTGGAATATACCATTTATAATGAAATAATATTTAATGAAATAGATAGAGCTGAGAGCGTTAACTGAAATTTAGCGAGTGTTATCTGAAATTGCATGATAAATGTACAGAAAGGTTATGTTTTTAAAAATATGCAAATATTCCAGTTTTAATAATCCTATTTCTTTTAAAACAATCCATAATGTAATTAAAAGAAATGCCTAGAATCAGTGAGAAAATATGAAGATACACAACTTTTTGTCCAATTTTTTTAAGGCATATGTTACCAAAATAGTTTCAAAGCATTCCGTAAAATAGGTTATCTCACAGTTTGCGAAAATAACATCATGATATCAAATTATGATAATGAGTTTTTAATTATTAAAGATAATCGTATAAAGAATTGTGATAATAATTACATAATTTTTAGTTATATTCTAAGAAAAAGATGGAACCTAAATTTTTTTTTGGAGGACACTTTTATTGCGAATACTTTGATTGATACATATATTTTTATGTTAAATAAATTAGTTTTAATTTTTTTTACTATGTACTGTAACAAAATATTTTTCTTTAATCATTTAAATTTTTTTCTTCTTAATATGTAATGTACAGAGAGATTTTTTAAAACTGACACTATTCAGAGTCACCCGTTGCTCGATCTAACAAAGGATAGGAAAGTAAAACTTGGTGTGGAGGATTAAGATGATACAACTTTGCCAATAAGGCGAGTTTTTCATTCACTTGAGCTATTTGCATGTTTTTTTTTAGCCCAAATTAATGGTGCGTTGTTGCATATTAGGGTGAGCATTTTTTTTTACAATGAAAAGAGGACAAAAAATTTAAGAAAATTTACAACTTAAATATATATATGAAACGTTTTATTAATTCAAACAAATATATGCTACTTACGCTTTACATTTTTTTTAATTATTATCTTAAAAGAATATTTTTCCATTGAATGAATATATTTTGTCAGTATATCATTTTCTAATATATCAGAAGGTTAGGGCAAAAAATATCCTTCGTACTGAATTTTACGGTAAGCACTGTAGCTAAAATATTGACATTCAATCTTGATTTCTCACTAGTCGCTTCAGAAAAATCATCACCAACAGAAAAAAAACTCTTTCAGCTGCTGCATTAGTTCCAGGGAAGCACAACGTAAATTCAACAAGAATAATTACATTTTCATATGGAATGTGTTCATTTTTGAAATGGTTTAAGTAATTTCACCCATATTTTATCAATTTTTTAGCATGTTTATTTTCCAATTCTACTAATTTATTAGAATTTAAAATACATTCAGTCTTCTTTGTACTTTAAGCAGACAGTTGTCATAGATTTTAATATCAGGCATTTCTTTCGATAAAAACTCAACGTAAATTTCCATATCTGCCCAATTTACTTGTGAGACCAAGTCAAAAAAATACCATTGAAAACTATTATTTCCTGTTATATTTGTTTCAGACCATTCTTCTACATTTTGGAAACACGTTTGGTTCATCTCTGAATACAGAGATTAACAGATCAGTTCTAAAATATTGAAAAGGAGCACAAAAAGGAGGACACTTTTCGAGGAAAGACAGAACCTATTAAAGGAGGATGGTTGGTCACTTTATGCGTATGAAAACATAAATTTGGATCTTTCTTTTATATCGGTGTTTTATTCTGATTCTCAGTTTGGTAAGCTACAACAGTGCCATAAAAACCCCTGTCGGCAATTTTTGGAGCTAAAATCTTTTCTCAGGGAATCTAACTTTCTGTGTCGTCAATAGTCTCCATATCAAATTTGGCGCCATTGCGATTGATAGATCGAGATTCAGGAGGCCCTGATTAGTATCAGTCTGCAAAAATTCTATTGTAATACGTACAGTTTAATATAGGCGGATTAAATTATGATAATTCCAGACAGTTTCCCATCCTGGAGTTTTTTCAGTTTTCATATGTTAAGTTTGTAAAAATTAGGTTTTTAAGACCTCTTTAAATTTCTTCTTCTTCTCTAATGGGACTGCGCATTGGTATTAAACCTTTGCAGACCTAGTACATTCCCCAGGAGCTGGTATCACTTTTTAGAGCGGCACCATATGGGCAATACTAATTACCTCAAGTAATTTTGGCTCCCGGGTTCCTCCCCAGAAGGAGGCACCTGATGATGATGATGAGTTTGGTGTTTTATGGCGCAAGAGCCAGTTTTGGCTATACTGCGCCAAACACTCATAGGTCTGTGGTCTGGACGTGAAAAGAAGAAAAGGAGAAATTGGATGACAAGATGGAAGGTCGAAAATAGAGAACGATCACTGGGGTACCCCGGGTTCGTGACACCGGTGTTTACCAAAGACAGTAAACCCTTTGGGAAAAGGAAAAGATCACTGGGGAACTTCGGGATTGTGACACCCGTACCGACCTAAAGAAGATGAGCTCCCTGAGCGGAGGAGGCACCTGAGCTATGGCAATGTGAAACCGTACTTCAGATTTTAATTTTGCCTGGTGCACCCAAGCCAAACACGCACTCAAGGGATTTTTTTTCATGCCGTATAATCATACGAATTGGACACTTTCAATTTTCTGCATCATGAAAATCTACTGACATGGGCCGGGGTTGAATCCGTAACCTTAGGTACAGAAGGCCATCGACAAACCAACAACACCTCCCAGTCGGCCTTCTTTAAATTTAAAGTATACATTAAAACATACTGAGTGTGATGAACAAACAATGTTTTCTTATAAAGTAGCCTTGTATATTGCATTTCCGAAACTAATTAAAAAGAATTCTTGAAATATCACAAAAATAACAATAAAATGCTTTATTTTCTGATCCGATAATTTTTCTATTAAATTGATAAACATAAAAATGCATCAATTTTTAATAAATTTTATTATATTTTATAAAAAATTAATTTTGTTCAAATCGAGGGACTGTTTCCTTTGGAAAAAAAAAAGTTGTGATTGTAAATCATTGCGATTTTATTAAAAAAAAAACAATTCTAAACTGAGTAATACTAAGTGTTACATTTTATATTAAGTACATTTATTCAAAATCAATTAAAATATTTGCTTAATATATTCTTCGTTGTTTACTTAACACAAGCAATAACGAATATTATCCCTACATGCAGAACGCCACTTGACGTCATCATAAGCTGCAATTACTTTGTAGGAAAATAATCATCATAAATCGAAATTGGATTAGCTACATTGCGTTTCTCATTCAATTAACTCTGGGAGCTTCATTTTACATTACTGTTGGAATTAGTGCGCTTAATTAAATACTAACGGCTTCAATATTTGGGGGAAAATGCTTGTTTCCAAAATGAGTGCAGTCTAATTAACAGTGGGATTAGTTTAAATAAAAGTTCCATTATGCTATAATTCCTGGGATTATTAAAGATATCTTTGAGTCAGTATAGGATTTTAACATGTCATTTTCGAAACTAATGTGATTTCATTTGTTATAATATCTGAATTAAATTGCACAAGAAAATGTTTTTTCTTAATAAATATTTATTGTATTTATCGTGAAAAAGAGTAATTGCAATTCGTGAATATCTTCAGCTTATGTATTAGGTGGTTTTAAATAAAAAGTGATTTATTTTTAGAATTCGTTCTGATTTCTATTTACTTATATTTATAGAGAAGCGTAACTAATAGTAACATAATTCCGTAATAAATTATTTATTACCATTCGAATTTATTTCCAAAGTTAATGTTTACAGAACGGAAACGTTGAGAGGATAAATATTTTCTGGACATCTCCAAAATGCAATGGCCTTTTTCATTTTGTGATTTCTTTTTCCAGTAAAGTTGGAAATCTACAACGAAAATCGAGCCTCAAGAATATCTTAGGGTACATGAAAATTAAAATGGAGGCATTTTAAAATCAATGTTTTTTGTTTGTTTGTAAGGAAATCTCAAAAGCTTTCTGGATCAATAATTGTAAAAATTTTAAGATTGACTAACTCCTTCTGAGAAAAAAAAAATCATTCCTGTTCTCCTATAAGTCATTCTAAACTCTCTCTTTGAAGCTTCAGCTCGTTAAATATCTTTCACATCAAATACTCTTCAACCTCCTGAAATTCGAAAACAATTGTCGTTAGATTTTACAATTAATTTTGATAAAAACATAGTTCAATTTTCTATTAATTACATTTACACAGATCTTAAATCTGTGACGTGAAACACTACTGAAAAAGAAAACCATTCATATGTTGGAATGCCATTATAAACACGCAATTATATTTTAGGCAAAATGTTTTATGAGATTATTCAGACCTGAACTATCTTTAAATAACTGGCCGCTATAGAGACTAGTGGTCATGGTCACGAACTCGGGGTTGGGGTTATCGAGTCACGGGCTCAAGTCCTGATTGCAATGAAGACATGCCGTGTAGAGAGGCTGATACTCATAAAATCTCTCACGGCTGAAAGTCCTCTTGTTGGTGAGGTGTGGAGTGAGTGAGTGAATATTAACTTCGCACTGTTCAGCTACACGAGGGCTTTTGGCGACGGACCACGTAATTTTGAACCATGGTCAAGTGACGTGGGCGACTCCTGAGGTGGAACCCCCTCTCCTAACTACCACACCACACCAACGGGAGGACGTTTCAGCTCTCGACAGATTTAACGTGCATCGCTCCCCTACACGGTCTGATGCCTTGACCACTAGACCGCGGCTACTTTTCTTTATGGGATAGAGTTTCTCTAAGAACGGGTTTTGCGAAAATTGACCCCAAGGGGAGGTGCGAAGGCTTGGCTTTGAGGATAAAATTCTCGTTTTTGAACTATTAGGTCAACAGACTTGAAATTTGGTAGGGATGTTCCTTTCATGGAATCCAGATCCATTACGAAAGTGGTTTGTGAAAATCGATCCCCAAGGGGTGCTGCAAGGGTTTAAGGGGCGTTATAGGTAAATATATTCCTGTTATTTGAACTTGAAATTTAGCTGGTATATTTTTTCTATGAAGTAGAGATCCTTTAAGAGAGGAGACCCAAGAGGGGTTGTGAGGGTGTTATATATATATATATATATATGTCTCTTTTATGAATAACTAAGCCTATAAACTTGAAATTTAGAAAACTTATGACTTTTGCTGAGCAGAGATCTGATAAGAAGGGGGGTTTCAAAAATAGATAAAAAAAGGTGTTATAGAATAAAAAAATCCTTTTTTCAATTACTAGACCTACAGATTTCAAATTTGGCGAATCTGAATTTTTATTCTGTGTGTGTGTGAGGAGAGATATTCTAAGAAAACCCCAATTTTGTTTAATTTGCAATACACTTAAATTTAACACATAAAAAAATTCTTTTTTCCTTCAATCTTTATTGTTTTATTTTTCAATTCACCCGTGTGAAGAACGCATATACGAGCTCTAGTATGTGTATAAAATTTCGTAGCTTTAGTAAAATTATTTAGCCAATTATTTTGCTTTTATTTATCATTATGTCGAAGTGAAAACCAAAACTAGTACACATGATGTCTGCATTTGCTCTGTCATTTATTTCACTGACCTTTAAAATTTTAATGTTTTTTATGTTTTATACCGTGATCGCGTGTATTTAAAATGCGAAGGTCTTTTTAAATTCAGTATTAAGTTATCAAACCTTTTCTGGTTGTTTTGAATATGTTTGATGATTATGTGCATGGGATAAGGATTTATGAGAATAGTTTTTTTTTTGAAAATTCTGTAAAGTTAGATATAAGTGTTTTTTTAACTGTACCGGGTGTTTCTAAGAGAATATCGGAGTTTTAACGCTTCATAGTATTCATTACATATAACATATTAGTATGGTTCATACATTGAATGAAAGAGCAACTGAAATAGTTTTGTTTGCTGGCATGTGTGCACGTATGCACGAAACGTATGCTATTCCCCCCCTTTCTTGCCGATCAACGCGCTAGTAGAAAAATGGCGACTAGTAAACAGAAAGCGTTTTGTGTTCTCCAGTTTGCAAAGGCAGAATCTGCTATTACTGTGCAACGAGCGTTCCGTATTAAGTTCGGTTGTCAACCTCCAACTGATAAAAACATTTTTAGGTAGTTTCATCAGTTTGAAACGACTGGTTGTCTTTGTAAAAGGAAAAGTACGGGACGACCAAGGCTGTAACTGGTAACCAACTGTACCTGGGTCTGCCTATTTTGATGCTCTACAACTATGGCTATTTTCTCTGGAAGAAAGTGAACCAAAGTGAACTTCCGCCTCACTGGCATCTCTCGGTACGTGATTGGTCAAATATCACTGTACCCAACCAATGGATTGACCTAAAAGAGCCTCCCGATAAAGCTTATATCGTATGGCCTCCACTTTCCCCTGATCTGACGCCACGTGATTTTTATCTGAGGGGGTTCATAAAGGATTGTGTGTACGTTCCTCTGCTACCAGCTGACTTTTCAGACTAAAGACACAAGATGGAAGCAGATGTTGCAAGAATTTCCTCAGAAACACTGAAAAAAGTTTGGGATGAACTCGCCTATCGACTTAATTTGTGCCGTGTGACGAATGGGGCTCACATTGAACATTTGTAAACTTGTAGGCAAAACTGTTTCAGTTACTCTTTCATTCAATGTTTGAATTATACTTGTAACTTATATGTGATGAATAATATAAAGCGTTAAAACTCCGATATTCTTTTAGAAATGCCCGGTATTTTAATGTGTCTAACGCAAACAAAAAAAATATTAAAAGTAAAAAAGTATTAATGGTATACTAATCCGATGTACAGAATTGTGGGAAAAAATTCTAAGAATGTTAGAAAAAAATTGCTCCAAAATATTTAAATTTGAAAAAGTAGTAGGAATTTTAAGATGTTAAAATAATTTTAAGAAAATTGAAAATTTAAACTAACTGTTTAATAATGACATTTCTCTTTTGAAATGTATATTTAATGTGAGTTCAAATAGGGTACATGTAAGCATTTTCATATAAATATATACGATAAAAATTATGCACAGGGTACCGTGTCCTCTTCAAGTTTTAAAAATAAATATTTAAATTTCATTTAAAGATAATTAAATATTAAAAGTTAGATATTTATTTTAATTGCTAATTAAATATTGAATATTGATCTTGATGCAATGTGAGTCATTATTAATATTTAATAAATTAAATACTTAAGTTTGATAAGTAAATATTTTTAATTAATTAAAAACTAAATTAACTAAAGAATGAATTTAACTAAAGAACTCATACAGAATCTTTTTAGTAAAACCTAATTAAAATAGGGTGGTAATAATTAATTACTCCAAATTTACGCAATACATTTCATCTTTTTCTTGGGTTATAATAACCACAGCGGTATTGCATTATTGTAGAGCTTATGCTAAATAACTAAGCAGACGCTTTCATAATTTTAACTCCTGAGAAAGACTTATGATCCATCAGAATTGAAATAAATTACCTGAAGCACTTCTAACGAGAACAAATAAGGAAATGCTACTTGAAACAAAAACGAACTTAGTTTGAAACTATTACTTTCAACCACCGACTGAGATAAGCTACATTTTAATCATACCTGGTCTCCTTTATTAAAAACAGTTGCAAAGAATCAACTTTAAACAAGAGAGATGCCTTCAAGCCTGCTTATCTTCAAAACAAAACTTAAATGCATCTCGCATTTGCTAATAACTCTCCTTAATTACTCCATAATAGCTTGTCCTGAATACTCTGAAATGCTACTTAGGGACGGCTTCGAAACCTCAAAAGGATTTGAACATTCATTTGTTAGCATTATTTCCATATTGTAATTTATTTTGTTAATTTCACTCTTTAGGTAG